>VWZF01001527.1:1824660-1839515 GCA_013396755.1 Sclerurus mexicanus | reverse complement strand
GGGGGGAATGGACCCTTGGTAAAATGTATATTGAATGGAAAAATACAGACTTTGTCAAAGCCTCTGATTTTGTTTAGTAACATTTGGTTTTGTTCTCAGTGCCATATCAACCTCAGGACACTTCAGGCAGAAAGAACTAGCTTTAGTCTTTCAACACCTCTTTCTTTTATTATGGAATGTGAGTTAGAGTAGTTATGTAGTACAAACAAGCTGTAAATCTCATTAATCTTGCTGCCCATTCTGTTCCCAGCTGTACAGTCTCCAATGTGGCAATAATATTTTGCATTTAAGCAGCCACCATTTACTTAGAAAGAAGAGTGATGCCCAATTTTAAGAACACTTGCCCAAATGGTAGCAAATATAATATTGCCTTTATCATCCAGCATCTTGAATTACTATAGTTAGAGTTGCATTTCTTTTCCTTTTCTCACACTTAACAAGCTTAAAAAAAAAAAAAAGAAAACAAACAAAAAAAGTGTAGTATATCAACTTTCCTGTGATGTACATTTCCAATTGATTTCATTTAGCCTAAATTAGAGATAGGACAAATGGAACCTCCCACACAATTGTTCCAAATGTCAACAAGTAGTTGTTGAACTGATATGTCTCCATGGCTATGACTGGAAAGGATCTGTGTTTCCCTTCTCTACTTCGATTGTGACAGTAATCATGTGAGAAGAATCATACTAACAGGATTTCAGAGCAAACTGGCAGTCGCCTCATAATAAACACTAATCTCCAGAAATTTCCCACCAGTTAACCCAAGAAACAGTGAGAAATATTTACAAGCTTCCAGCTAACACGTGTGAGTCTAAATCTGCATCCTGGCCTGAAAAAAAGCACTGTTTCCCTGGCCAGTTTTCTTCTGTATAGGCACATGCCATGGTTGTTTCATGGCACCAAGAAAATAATAAAGTAAAATAAAGAGGAATGGTAAAAAAGTCATCAAACTTTAAAATAATGACTATTACCTACCTTGGCACTTCAGAACAAGTTTGTAAATATAAAATGGAAAAGTGCTGTTAAATAAGTAATAGTATGTACTGCAATTTTGAAAGAGAATGAACGTGTAACAAATTATATAGTAGGTCTGAAAATAGTGCATTTGCTTTATATGTACTTTTACCCAAGTGAACATTAACAAATCTCTTTTCAATTATTCTTAGATAAAGTTATCTTAAAAATTCATGTCATCTGCAATATGTGCAGTGATGTACTTTAGATAAATAACACATATTGTTATTGTCAAAAAGGAACTTATAAATTATTGGATAGAGATATATATCTAAGAATCTTAATTAGAAACTGGCTTAGGTCCATAAAAGTAGAGAAAAAGAAGAAGAAAATAATTCCTAAGAAATGTCTATCATTCTTCAGGTTGATAGGTAGCTGTCACAGGATTTTCCCAATCTGTTTTGCTATAAATACTGATCTCCAGCCTGTCAGGTCATGAGTATAGCCTTGCCCCTCTATAACCCTTGAGCTTATCCTATGTGACTTGCTTGACTTGCATCAGATGGGTGAAAGGTTTTGTTTTGCTTTAACTAAGCAACAACAAAGAAAAGTACTCACCAGCAAGCAAAGGCCCGTCTAAAAATTATGTGACCTAATTGGAGTCTCTTCTTTTTCCAAGACAGTTATGGCAAATCAAGTTTGAATGTTGTTCAACTGACCTCCAGTCTAGGTGTGCTATAAAGACTTCCATGAGAGTTTATTGATATATAATAGGTCAACTTAAAAGATATTTTTCTTTGGAAGAGTAAATGTGCGAGGAATAGGGATAGAAAACAGAACTGTGCATATCTTAAAATTAAACAGTTGTCAGAATGAAAAATTGGAACATTTTCCTGTGGATTGTAAGAAGACCCAGCCCACTCAGAGTGTGGGCTGGTGTCATCAACAATGGGCAGCTTGGCTGGGACATCATTCAGCTGTCACACCAGTTTTCTCTTCTACCAGGCAATTAAAAAACCCAAAACCAAACAGTATGAGTATTGTAACATCTATGTAGACCAAACCCTTATTTCTCATGCATTAAACAATTTTAGTATGCAAAATTAAGTCTATTAAATTAGGTGTAAAGAGACACTTGAACAAATTCCACTAGCTAATAATCATCTGAATTACATCATCCCATACTACAACTCTCTCTGGTCTGCAGTTAATACCACAGTTACAAACAGGAGACATGGGCTCATCTGTTTAGGATTAACACACATGGCATTGTTGCAACAAGAAGAGAAGCAGCAAAACTGTGAGGAGAATATTTACTTAAACAACTACTGACTTGAGTAACACAAAAAGATCTGTCTTTGGCTTTTCTATGATTCTGTATTTTTTCCCCTCTAATTCCTTTTTGCCTTGCCATAGCATAAGCCCACCCAGCTTCATCCAGTTATTGAAATCTCTGTGGGAAAAAAACCCAAAACATAAAACATGCAATATTATCTATAATTTGGAACAAAAGTATGACATAGCCAAATAGTAATTCTAAAGTAATTTAACTTTGCTTACCCTCATGGAATCAGAACATTTCATCATTAAATTCAGAAGCAACTGTTATACATACATTGTATAAAAGTTAAATACATATGTTCTAACCAATATGAACAAAACCAATCAACTAGCCTAAACATCCCTGAGTTTCAGAAAAATGCAGTGCTAAAGAACATTGTAAGTCAACTATCTAAAAAACAAAAAAGTGACCAAAAGTAGTAGCTTCTCTTAATGCATGTAGTTATAAGAATACAGTCTTTCACCAGGTTTCTCTGCTCAAGGCTCACAGTTGCTCTAATATCCAACCTGATGTGTCAGCTGTGTCTCATTATAAACAAAACATACCAACTACACGGAGGGATTTTTCCATTCTCTATTTCTAGTCTTGCCTTTAATTCTCAAAACCTATCCTGATTATTTTTTCCCAAGAAGTGTGTTAAAGGAGTCATTGCTTGTTGTGTATTTTCAGTCATATCCAGTGAAGTATTTGAAAGGAAAAATACCTAATACTATATACCTTGCAATAAAGCATTAAACACAGTTGTCCTGAAACTCCATATAGCATAGCTAAATATCTGGACATTGGTAAATCTTCTCAAAAAAAGACAATAAAGAAAAAAAAGTTAAAAAAATACAAAAAATCAGCATCCTGAGCTAGGGAGTGCTTTGAGTAAAGATGTCAAAAACTATCAGCTGAATGGTGAAAATTAGGATAATGGCTTAACATTACCTCACATAAACTTTCTTTGCTATAAAGGGCTGCATCTATGTATCCAAAGGACATCTTACAGTCCTGATCTTTCAATTGGCCAGTGCAAGCCGCATGCTAAAATACATTCACCTCATTTCTGAACTATGTACCTTGTCTCCTTTCCCTTGAAACAAGGCCCTGGAACACAGGCAGAGCATGTTTGGGTCTGTTGCTCAGTCACAGCCATGAGAAAAGCCTCTGCTGATCTGTCTGTAACTTATTCTTGTGCAAGGCATCCTTCCATCAATGCCTGGATCTTAACTTTTGCATTGTGTTTTACATGATCAGGTTTTGGTAGCAAGGGGGCTACAGGGGAGGCTTCTGTGAGAAGATGCCAGAAGCTTCCCCATGCCCAACAAAGCCAGTGCCAGGTGGCTCTAAGAAGGACGTGCCACTGGCCAAGGCCGAGCCAATCAGAAATGGGTGGTAATGCCTCTGTGATAACATATTTAAGAAGGAAAAGTAGAAGTTATTGTGCAGATGAATGTATCTCAAAAGTCAGAGCTGGAATACAGATTCCTTCTTCCTTCAATGAAGGATTTAAAGTCAGATGTGCTCCAGTTTTGTGCCTCCACTATCAAAACAGAGTTATTGAGACATGTGTGTAAAGAAATATTTGTGATTCAATCTGAGAAATACTTGTGATTGAATCCGGGGCAATGTAAGGTGAAAACAGAATCTGGGTGCTTGGGCAATATCAGCATCAGGGATAGCAAGTTTAGTCTTTCGTGTCTAACAGTTGCCTGTATCTCTTGTTGGATCTGGTCCATAGCTTTGTCAAGGACACTTGTATAAGCTTGACTGTAGCTTTTATTTGAAGACAAATCCTGGGAGAGACCTCTAGTTCTTAAGTAAGTTCTAACCTTTTCCTGTGTAAGCAAGCGTGCTTCATTCTTTAATGTGTTTCTATTCATACCCTGTGTGACTCTCCTACTGCAGAGTATTAATGTCAACAAAAGGTTAATAAAAATAAATAAGGTTTTGAGGCCTTTTTTCATGCTCGTCTGCTCCCACCTGATTTGTTTTATTACTGAATCTGATGGTTTTCAATAGCGCTTACAGCAGCAGCAGAGTTTAACTCTCACTTATTATTGAAAAAAACAAATCCAGAGCTGAGTAATATCTGTTACTTATCTGTTCTTTTTTAAATAAAAAGCAAAAGTTAAAAGCTGACAGGGTCATGGGTAAGTGTTATTGAAAGTCACAGCCAGCAAGCAGTTTGCAGCTGGAAGAAAAAAGTCTTCCTTCCTTTTCCGTAGTCAGTCATGGTATTGCTATCTTGCAATGTTTTTTTCTTTTCTTCCCGTGGCCTTTAACCAGCACTGATAGTCTGTCTTGAAATAAAGTTCACCTCTCTTATTTTTAGATAAAAGGTAGCATGATCTAAGGTTTGCTCTTGGACCAGGGAGTTCTGCAATCTGGATTTTAAAACTCATATTTCTACCAAATCACTGTGACCCTCATTTTCAATTCCCTTCCCTCTTTAAATTGCCAGTTTTAGAACAAGAAACAGAGGATAACAATTCTATGGTAAAGTACTTTGATACCTACAAAGAGAAAGGTTCAAATATTATTTCTCCAAGGCATATGCCAGTATTGCAGTCCACAGAGAAGACAGAAGATAAGTTTTGAGTGTGGGAGTTCATAGATCATTAAAACAAACAAAAAAAATCTGTTTGATAATAAAGAAAATCCACCAAATCTAAAATGTATAAGATTTGCTCTGACAAAGATGTCTTCCCTCACTCTTACTGTTAATGGAGTGTTAATGTTAACACACCTAAACATCATGTAGGATATTTACAAATGAAATAAATAATTTGTAGACCTCATAAGAAAAGGGAAAGACAAAGACATGCAAATATGAAGAAGAAGATACAGATACTTCCCATTCAGCAAATCTGAATGTTTTAGCAAAATGCTGTCCAAATGATTTACTGTGACAATAACTAAATTTTCAAGTACTACATAAAACCTTTTTATTTGATCTTGGATTTTAGTTAATCTTCCAAGGTCATCAATGAAAAATCTTTATCACTGATAGCTGTAGGAGATTCTAAATTTTAATCATATGCAGAGCCTTGACAAACCACTGCTGTGCTGGTAAATGCTAGTTCACCAACTCCAGTGCACTATATGTAATAATATGTCAAGAAAAGAATATCTAGGAAAAATTTAGGTCCATAAGAGAATGTAGAGACAAAATGAAAAATAACCTGCAAATAGTCAGCTGATAACCAGTCAGTTAAGACATTTTTTGTGACATAAGCCAGGCCAAGTTCCAGAAGAAATTTACATCTATTTCACTTTCCCTTATTCCAGGCAAGTGACTTGGACAAATAACAATATGGTTAAGGCAGAATTGTACTCTGAAAACTGATTTCCCTGAAGAAATGGTAAAAGAACTGATTTCCATTGTGCAATGGAAAAGGACATTACCCTTTTTTTCCTTTTTGTGGGAGAGATCTCAGAAATTTTCTGATAATCAAAAAAAACACTTTCCACCTTTCTGTCCTGCATTTATACCTTGTTAACTACATCAGCATTAAAGACCGAGTTTGTTTTTATTATTTTTTTCACAGACTGAGCCTAAGAATATTGGAATATGCAAGCTGCCTAGTACTGGCAAAACACGAAAATGGGATATTGGTATTTTATTCACAATTCTTTTCAGATCATCAATTACATGTGCTTAGCATCCTTCTCTTTGATTGTAAAGTACAGTTCTTTTTAAAAGAACCATGCTGTTTCCTTCACAACTTTCTGCTTAACAAGGTTGCAAAGCATAATGTTACACTTTGTTACCCTCCTGACAGATGGAACTGCCAAAAAGCCATTCTCTTTTTCTTGAGATTCATTGGTGTGTCAGTCTTTATCCTCAGTTGTTCATCCTCAGTTGTTCCCCTTCCATTTACATCACAAAATGAAATGATATTTACAGAAGAGAAAATATTGGTCACATTAGTTTAATTGCTGGTGAATTAACAAGTAATTTTATTAGCAAGCTTTGAATCCACATGTTTGTTGTGCCCCGGTGGAAATCCCCCAGAATTGATTAAAGCAAGCTAAGGATTAAGCTGGTGATTTATTGACAAGAAGAATGTCACCTTTATCTACAGACAGGGATGTTTGTCTCAGCTGGAGAGTTCCCTGTGCACTTCAGCTCTTTTTTGCCCACTACATTTCTTCTCATTTCCCCCATTTTCAAAGGGAGAAAAAGGGTATTCGTAAATCTGGGGATTATTTGGGGTAACTGTAGGAGTGGGACCTGCATCTACCTGCAGGAACACAGTTTTTTGGGCTGATGGAAACAAAATTTAAAGTAAACAAAAACCCAACAAACAAAACAACAAAAAGAACCCAACATAACAAAAAAGGCATTTTTAAATTTTTTTTTCTCTTTACCGTGATGAGTGGCTCAAAACCCAGAGGTACAAAAGTTTCTTCCACCAGAAAACTTGACACGAAAAGGTTGATGCCATCTGTCTTTATTCAGCTGATAATAGTTGCACTGGTTTATATAGCTCTGGTGAACCATGGCTCCTGAAAGAGGCATTTTAATAACATGTGTTTGTACATCTCTTAATACACAGCAGTGGTGATTCATCAAAATGCAAATCAGAAGAAGACTGTAATAACAGCATAGAGGAAAGTGATTATAAGCTCCTATGAATCACAGCACTGGGTATCTTACGTGTGATATTTTTTGCAATAATCTGTTTGACTGCACTTTGCACTAGGCTAGCTGATTTCCCATAGGCTGTGTTTCAAGGCAATATCCAATATAACCTGCACAAAAGAGGAAACAGACATGAAGGTCATTTCAAGCAGAGTAGGGAGAATTTGCAAAAATCTGCCAGCTGAGCATGCTGACTTTTCCTTATAATTTATAAAATTAAGCTGAGTATAACTTACTTATACACTTAAATTTTCATATAGTGAGGGATGAATGAATATCTTTACAAATGAAAACCTGTTTTCAAACTAGCTCCATTCAAAAAAGTTCTTGCTACAACAAAAACTGAAAATATATGCAGATGTCTTTCTTATCGTCATTTTTCAGTCACAGATTTACTTGAAATCCATATTTCATGGCTACTCTAAAGGAAAGCAAAATATGGGAATGTCTAAAGAACCCAGCTAAATATCCTAACTGCTGTCTTTTCCATCAATTTCCAAATGATGCAGTGGAAGGTCATAAACAATTATTGAACTCTCATATTATAATTAGAGAAATTTTATTCATGATGATCTTTATTAAGAAGAAGACTAGATTCATTATTTGAGGCAACAATCTATTTGCAGTAACCAGATCTGTACAGCAGGAACCAGCAGATGCCTTTGGTCTCCGCAGTGTCACACCTTAAAAATTAAATTCTTGTTTCAGCCATGTAACTGTTAAGGTGGTGAAGCAATGTCATCGATTTCACAGAACTTTCCTCAGCATAATACTGGTCCCACACTACAAGGTAGTCTGACATCAAACTTACTCTTTGGTGAGCCTTTTTATTCAGTTTATTTGAAATGCCTGATAAGCAAAGTATTGTATAGCTGATTTCTGAAATCCTTAGGTCTTTCAGAGGGGCACCAGACAGCACCTAGAAATATTAGCCCTGAGGCTTGCAATCAAGAGCTGCTCATGAACATAACATCTGAGTAGTGATAAAATATGACAGCAGGGAAGAAGGATTCCAAATGGTTTCACACTTCCTGTCTTTACTATTATCCTTTGGAAACAAGGCTACAACATTTTTTTCCTCAGAGAATGTTTAAAGCGCTCAGTCAGGAAAAATCAGATGGACAAGCAGACTCTCACTCCAGGGAGCTGTAACAATGAATTACTTCTGAAATCTTTTGACAGATAGAAAAATGTAGGCTTGTGCTGTGTTTTAGACCACTGAGTCCTCTACACGGTTCATTTCCGTGGTGAAGGGTGTGAAGTGTTTGACCCTTGCTGTTTGTAAATCCAAACTCTGCAGCAATGGTGACAGTCACCACCCACTGATCGCCCAAGTTAATTGTCCCTTTTCCACAATGACACCATTTGCAATAACTCAGCCTTCAAAGGATGTATCCAAAACTTCAAGAAATGCACTACCCTCAAGGCAGATTGTCTTTGATCTAGTCTACTCAATACAGAGGTCGGGTTTTATGCGTGAGTTTTGTGAGGGCCACTTGTTCAGTACACTTGAAAACAGAAAAAGGAAAAGGAAAAAGGGAAAAGGAAATGGGAAAGGAAGAGGGAAAGGAAAAGCAGAAGGAAAAGGGAAAGCAAAAGGAAAAAAAGGGAAAAGAAAACACTTTCTTCTGATTGTTTCATAACTCTCAGAATAAAAGGTCAAATTCTGCAAATGTTGCATCTGATCTATGACATAAAAAAGTGTCAACAATTATGATATTTAAAAAACCCAAAATATATTAAAAGCCTTAGTCATTCACTCTTCTGGACCTTCTAAAATAAATATCCCTATTTACACCACAGAGGGTTTTGGTTTTCCTGACTACCTGGACTTTTTCATTTACTTAAACCGTTTGGAAATGGATGGTTTGTACTTCATGCAAATGGCAGACTAAAAAATTTACACCTCAGAAACTGAAGTACTTAATTTCAGGCATAGAAGCACAAGGCTGTCCAAGCTTGCAAAGGAATAGCAAATTATATTACAACTTGCTTATTCCCTTGGACTTCAGGGCACATTTAATCATTTCTCTCATAGTTTTTGCCAACACTGCAACAAAAATGTGTACAGTATGTCAGGAGTACTTTATTCTCTGCATTAGACTGACAGCCCTGGCCCCCTAAGGTGATTTCTGCTTGGCATGGCAGGGCCTTTACTGCATCCTGGATCTTGTATGTGTAGGACTGAGCAAACAGCAGCCACAAATAAGAATAGTCTGAGGTAGGAATGGAACCAAAGAGTGAGTAGGAGTGTAGGGTCATCCCATTTTCTGGTCAGATACAATGCACTTAATTTGACTTTTAATTCACATTTCTCAATAGAAGTAGAAATGCTGGTGCTACATTTCTCAGCTTTTCTATGAAATGTGTTTCTGTTCTTGTCATCTTTAAGACCATTGATAAGGGTTAGCACAGAAGGTTTGGGGTGGTGGAACAGAAGGAAGTATGGTCAATTTCTTGTCTTATAGCTATCTACTCAAAATATTTGAGTTCTTCCTGAGCAACCATGACATGTGAGAAACACAAACCAAAATATTAGAAGTCTTTACGTGAATAGTTTAGCAAGCATCAGCATTATTACTCTCCTTAAGATTATATGACTTAGAGGCACATTCCTAACTTGCAGCTGTATAGAAAGACATTGGGAAATTGAGAAATCTATGACTGCAAAAGATGGAGCTCTGAAAAAACATGGGATTTACTCATGGTGCAAAAATATTTCAGTATTTTTTAACTTTCCAAAGAATAAACTATACTTTATTTCATGCTCGGTAGTTGCACACGCATCTGCTTGAAACATATTTTCCATGTGTCTCCTGAAAAAAAACCCCACTACATAGAGTGATTCAGATTTAGTCACGCAGCTCGATCCAAGTCTTTTCCTGAATATTTTTACCAACACAGACAGCTTTTTGAAACAAAAAAGTTCTTTTCACCCTTATGGATTTCTAGGAAAAAAAAAAAATGGATATCAGACATACACTTCAACAAAGACAAGAAATGTGTTACAATTACTGACCTAATACACTACTGTTTTATTTTGCTAATTAGAACTAGAATAATGCCATAATTAAATTAAGGTCTCTACTAAAATTGAATCAATATACCAATAAATTGAGTCACCAAATTAATACAGCAAGTAATCAAATCAGATTAACAGATTGACTCCACAGTGAATCGTTATGCATTGGAAGATTTTAAGGAGAACATACCTTCTCAGTGAAAATCAAATTGCTTTTTCCCCCAAAAAGCTGAAAAAGAGTTGGAGAAGGAGACTTATAGGAATTCTTGCCAAGAAATTGTCCTCAACTGCTCGGCTGAGGTAAGACTTATTAGAAAAACAATCAACAAAAACACTCTTTTATAAGACATTTAATGATAAAATAGACTTTTTTTTCCTATACTTGCATTGTTGAGGGCAATTACTTCACTGCTTTCAGCATTTTAAAAATACCTGGACTTTTTAATGCAAAGGAATTGGAGAATCAATTTGAGCTCATAAGTCATGCTAATGTCTGTTGATAAAACATGAGTTGCTTTTACATTTATCAGAATTCTATCCATAATTAAGCAACTTTCCAGCTGTACTCAAATTTCTGATAAATACTTCACATGATTAAGCACCTTAGTTCTTCAAATGTTGTATCTTTCATTAATTCCAGGCAAGTAATCCCAGGAGACCCAGTTTGTGGTAAAAACCCAGTTGTTTAGTTTTCTAATTCAGAGACATTGTTTATTTCAAAGCACTTCCTCTGCAAGTAGTTATTTTCTTCAACTAAATCATGAGATGAGAAACCCTGCTGCTCCTTCTGCCTGAAGGTCAAAGGGTTGTGCGGGAGAGAATTTACCATGGAAGAAACAATCCTGCTTTACCTGGGTGACAGCAATTATGCAGAATGACAAAAGGAGAAGTTAAGTTACAAGATGAGAACTCTAATACATTCTCCCCAGGGTCTGCCACTCACTCAGCCAGAAAAACAATGCCAGACTTCATTTTAGCAGTTACGTCTCTATAGCACCGAGATAGTAAAGCCTATCATACACACAGCATACTTTGTTGTTTTACTTCCTGGGTGTCTGCTCTTCAGGTTGCCACCCCTTAGGTTGTCATTCCTTGGAAGAAACAAAGAACAGCCCAATCAATTTTTAATTTAAGTGTCCCCATGAGTAAATAGTGAAGTCATAACTTTCTTCGAAAGGCCAAACCTGGGCACAACTTTAACCTGCAGTGAAAGAGAACTGTGGGAAAACATATTGAACCACATTCACAGTATATTAATATCCAAATCAAGAAATATAAATATCACAGGAGAGAGGATTGTGGAGGGCATGGACTCTCTAACCCTCACAATAGGACATGTGAAGCAGGGGGGACAACATGTTGTCTTGATTTGGATAGGCACTTCAAGAGGAAATACTTGAAAGAGGTACTCACCC
This sequence comes from Sclerurus mexicanus, assembly GCA_013396755.1. NCBI lineage: Eukaryota > Metazoa > Chordata > Aves > Passeriformes > Furnariidae > Sclerurus > Sclerurus mexicanus. The sequence goes on along the minus strand of VWZF01001527.1, from coordinate 1,828,152 downwards.
ACACACATTCCCCACAGTCATTCCTATTAAGTCCTGAATCTAAATGAAAAGTGAACTACCAACGTAAAGTAAATGTACCTTTACCTCTTCTATTTCATGTATGAAAGATATCAAAAGATGGAATTTATTTATTTGTTTTCTTAAGTTGTTTGCATTTTTTCTCACGCTCAGGCATTTTTGATCAACTGAAAAGTAGGTAAGTTTTGCCACCTATATGAAGTCACAACTCCATTCCTGCCCCTGTGTATATTTTAATCACTCTAGAAATACCAATTATTATCACATGTAAGAATATTAATAATAATTGTCATTATTTCCAAACTTGAAAATGAGACTCAGAAAGGTCAAGCTATTGCCCCAAAAAAATGTGCCCCATGAAAGAAAATGAAGCATTCTGATGTGTAATCTTGTCTCCAAACAACAACAAAAGCCCAATCATTCTGTGAAGATCACATTACACAATTACTCAGACAATTACTTTATCCCTTTTTTAACAATTATTGACTGAAGCACAGGTTAAAGGCAATGGGAAATCTAAGAAAAAGAACTTTCAGACACATGTCAATTAAACACTGCTTTATTTTATAATGAAATCATTAGAATAATTGTTTCTATTGTCAAACAAATAATAATATTCAAATAAGGATATAAATTCCCTGTCACAGTAATATTTAGATGGTTAATCATCTATAGAAGTCTTCCATAAAATACACCTCAGATAAAAATATTTCTCTTTAGGGATTAAATAATAGTGCATAGTAGATAGTATCAATTCTTTAAATCAGTTTAGCTTTCTTTAGCAGAAAGCCTTTCTCTAAACACCTTGATATGTACAGAAATACGCACATTAAACCTTCAGAATCTGATGAATTTCAAAGTGTGAATACTCTCAAACTGAGCAATTTTATTAGTTTTGCTGTTGTTTGATGGGGTTTTTCCATTCTATATGTAAATATTTATAGTCATCATATGGATGAAAATAATATACAGTAAATCCTGTATTTTCATTCAAATTTCTATATTTTGGGAATCATCTTTTGAAGAATACTACTAAAATATTTGTTTGACTAATAGTGAGAATAATAGTGACAAATAGTGAGAATGAAAAGCATGTCTTTTTATAAAGGACATTTGCCCTGTGCTGTTTTCACAAAGTTAAGAAATATTTTTTTTTCATTTTATCTTATTCTTCCCAGTTTCATTTTCAGCAAATAGAAAGCATACTTCACATGGATACTTCCTTTCTCTACTGTCCTGCTCTCTTTTGCTCCTTAGGTGGTTAAACATGGAGATTGAAAACTTTTGCTTTTATTCTCAACCAGAAGGTTTTCCTAATGACATTTGCACCTGTGACATGGGCCATTAGAGAAATCCTGACCACAAACGTGGATAATCTGAAAGGCAAGCAGAAAACACCTGAAGAAAAGCCACATTCTCAGCTTTCATTGGAAACTTATGTTTGGACCTTCCAGTGAATGCTACAATGGAATGAAGTTTTCTCAGTGTTTTGCAATACATATTGCATTTAAGAAACACATTTATTTATGGGGTTTATGAATATATATGACCACATTTGAATGATGTTATATATGTAAGTATCATATCCATGACATATTAAAACTTACCAGTGACACTGGGGGTTTTACCATCTCCTGGAAGTACCATTGTAATATTCACCTCCTGACATCAAGTGCCATCCTCAAGTCTAAACCTTCAGATGGAGCAAGCTATACTCAGGAAAACACAAAAATTCCTGCTAGAATATGGTCCAGCTGCTAGCACTGGAAATCTGTTAACATGTCACTACCAACTTAATTTGGAGTCTCCAAGAGTGGAATAAGTGAGCTGGGACTCAAATTGTGTCATTAAGGTGTTTAAGTTACCTGTGAGGGTTTTAATCACCTGCAGAGTAGAAACCTACTTTCTGGAACCCATATGGTTCTGGTAAACACACCAACACTATGAAGTTGTTGGGCTTTTTCTATGACAGCTGCTCTGCATTACTAATGTTTCTCCCACTTTACCCTCTGAGCAGCCTAAAGCAAGGGGTCATTTCTTCATCTGATATAAACTGCTGTTTATCACTGACTTAATGAATACAGAGTAAAGCAGTGGAACCACACAGATGTACCAAGGACTTCATGTATGCTCTATTTTTAAAGTCATCTTACCACAGAAACAGTCTCATTCCAATCTCCATGAAGAATTTTAGTATTTTCTTCAAAGTTTTTCTTTTCTGCTGAGCAAAATAGATGAATATTACAGCTCAGAAGCAATCCCTCAAGATTTCCCATATCTGGGAGGACACCTTTGTCCATTGGAAAAAAGTGTTTTTCAGCTGCTGTTTTCTCAAAGCTTTAAGTTCATAGGAAAATTTATATTATTGAATAAAAGGATCCAGTATAGGATACGCATCTTTCTATTGTCCCTATACAATAGGGACAATTTACTCTCATTTATTAGAGCATGAGATATATTTCTTTAGGGAGCAAATAATTTCTAAACCAAACTGCTGTTCTGAATCATTCTCTTGAAGACACGTAAGTGCACAAATATTTTTGGTCCCCATGATTTCCCCTTATCCATCTATAATACTAAAAAGTAGGGGAAATACTCTCCTGACTAAGATTCCTGAACTGGATGTCTAAAGAGAAAGGTAGCTGGAATATCCTGCATTGGTTCTATACTTGGAAAGCCCCAAAAACATATCATGCAGGTAAACAATTTCAGGGCATTTATAAAAATATTTTTCCTTGTTGCAACTTTTAAGAATTTTTTTGTGTGTAAATGAGTGAGAAAGAGTTTCAAGTCAAAAGCTTCAACTTAGAAAATGAGGGGGAGAATATTTTAACTTGCAATGTATATTGTTCTTTTTCTGTGATTTGTTGTTTCTAAGAGAGTATTCCCCACTACCCTTTTCCTTGAAGATGCATTTATATAATTATTATGTTTGCAGTAAACATATGCACAGCAAGCACTTTTGGTGATATATCAAATAGGAGAAAATTGTCTTTGCAAGGATATTTGCTTTCCCGGAAACAGCTAAGATTGTGTAAATATTTAACCGTAATTATGCTAAAGCACTATTCTTTTATGCCACAGTCACTCACAAAATACAATCCTATAAATGCTTTTCTCGGGATTTGTTACATGCTGGCTTTCAGTCTTATGGGAACAAATCTCTCTCACTGCTATTGATCTGTTCTTTAAATTATTCTCCCATGAGGCTTTCAGCTAAGAGCATCTTTTCCGCGAATCTCTTTGTATTTTTAATTGGCTTATGTTTGTTTAAACAAAATCACACCAATGCCTTAGGCTGTAGCCATCAACTCCCTGCATTCAAAACCAGACACAGTGTACTCTAGCAGCCTTCACTTCTGTCCTCTACTGGACTCATCTCTTTGGGGATGAAATCTGTCACAAGGACACAAAAAAAAAAAAAAAAGGCATACAAAATTGCCTTTGGATTGGGTTGCCAGGGACATGGCTGGG
>VWZF01001527.1:1576662-1824652 GCA_013396755.1 Sclerurus mexicanus | reverse complement strand
GGTGGCCAGGGACATGGCTGGGATTTGCATAATGCTGTTAGAGTCCTAAAGATGAAAGGAAGGGTAGACTGTGCCATTTGTCTGCAAGTTCTGGCTGGCAGGTGGTGAGTAGACACTGCCTCAGGAGGAGCACTGGAGAGATGCTGCCTCGGGCAGCCCCAGACCTTCCTTCCCACATTGTCTCTGAGTGTGGGGAGAGGCTGTATGCAGTTTGCACTTTTCTCTGACGTGGCAACAAGAGCTCTCCTGCCTTTCACCCATCCTGCTCCCCCAGGTGAAGTGGGGCTGTCAGTGCTGCAGACTCAGCTTTTCCCTGAGCTCTCTTCATCGGTGAATGAGTGGTTCCCAAGCTCCCTTCGCTGAAGAGAGCACAGGAACTGCTATTGTGTGCTGCCCTCGTGCACTGTACAAAGAGAAAGAAGTTCTTATTTCCCCTCTACCCCTCCTTGGCTGAGCAAGAGGGGTTCAGAGCCAGAACCCAAAATAAGATAGAGCGTATGGGTGGCAAAAGCAATACCAAAAAGCATTTCTTGTCATTCCAATTTATTCCTATGTACTTTGATCCCAGATTATTTTTGAATAGTGTGAAGTGGGGCATTTTCAAGGATTTTTAGCTTTATCCCATTCTTTTAACTATTTCCAGTCAATTGCCAGCTGCTAAAGCACCTTTTTTCTTCTGTGGCATAAATACAAGAGGAAGGAAATGCAGTTCTGCACATATTCTACTATGTTTCAGTTCAAACTGGTATGAAGCCAAGCCTTTACACAGGTCACATGGGGATGCTAACTATACAGTCCAGCTTGGGCTGTATAGCCCATGTCCATGCAATACAGCCTCACACAGCATTGTCTTCATGTCACAGTCTCTGGTAAGAATTAGTCTCTAAAAGCCCTTGCTCTTAAGTGGAAGACTTTTGTGCAGATGCTCTTCCTCTCTCCTCATGATTCTACCCCTTCCATTCAGCAGGGTAGGTATCACAGGAGGAAAACCTACTGCCCCATGTGCCCTTATTAAGCCTTATGTGGTCCCTTGTGTGTCCACTCACTTAGTAACTTACAAGCAGATGGACAAAGAAGTAGGGATAGTAATATTATTCAAGAAAAATAAAAGTATACCCGACATACGCTTCCAGAAGACACACACTTCTTATTCTGCAGGCAAGTACTGAAATGCATCAGTAATTATTGATGTTATCTGAACTAACAATGTGTGCAGCCAGGTTCCAGACCCTCTGTGGTACCAACCTCTTGGTTATCTCCATTCAAGCCAAGCTTAAGAATACTCAATCTGCTCATTCTTCTATGAACTAACTGCTGAAGTTTGGTATTGAACTATTCATCTCAAATAATTAAGTTTATGCAAAAGACTGAGAGATAGATATTTAGCCACTAGACTAGAGAAGAAGACAGTGCTGGGCTGTGTGAGGACTACACTGTACTTTCCCATCGTGGAATTTATACAGTGAGCATCATGTTGTAGAATCATAGAATCAGAATGGTTGGCATTAAAAGGGACCTTAAAGATCATCTAGTTCCAACTTCCCTGCCATAGACAGGGAGCCCTTCCATTAGACTAGGTGCCATCAGATATTAAATGAGCAAAGAATAAGTCAAATTACTCACTGAAAGCCACAGTATTAGAATAGGACGGCATTCAGTTCAACTAATTGATTGACTTAGGAACATCCTTCCTTGTGCTGCCAGTGATGAAGTTGTAGAAGTTGTCTCCACTGCAGGTTGGGAAAGGAGTTCAAACCACATGACCAGCAGAGACACTAAAGCAAACAGAAGGTGTCCTCCATCATTCCTAACCCACCAGCTGTGAGTGCTGGGACAGCAAGGGCAGAGTGCACTGCAGAGAGCAGCCACACTCACAGGCTTTTCTCAAACGGAGTTGCCTGCTGCCATGTCGGAAGAGAGAGCACTGTGCTGCACAGATTGCTGCTGCAGCCCAATAGAGCATTGCAACTATTCTCATATCCTTAAGTTATGCCTGCAAGTAGCAGTTAATATTAATATCCTCCCTGCAATCTTGCCTAAAATATTGAAAACACCTATTGGAGTTATACACTACATGACTTTGAAACTCAGACCAGCCATGCAAACCAGGAAATGTCTAAATACTGAAGATTGCCATAACCCCAAAAAATTTAGAGGGAATTCTGAAACTCTGGAATGTTTTCAGGTCAGTCAGGTTTTCAGTCATGCAGGGATGGCAAAAATGTCTAATTAAAGTCTGAATTCAGGTAAACATTTGAAATGTACATTGTCAACCTATGCTGTTTCCAGCATTTCCCATTTGTAGAACTCTGTAAGACTGGTTACTAATTAAAGTGTGAATTCTCCCATTAAAGAAATGTAACTATCCTGGTGATACAAAGGTAAAAAAAATTACTATTGGAAAATATTATGGGAAATATTTGGTATTGTCATCTTAAAAATATACAGATGGCAGTGAAAATGTTTATAGCTCTTACAATTTTGTACTACTACTATTGCTTGTCATATTTTTTCTAATTTATTCATTAACAAAATGGTTTCTAATGCACTTATAAAAAATCCAAATTTTAATAATAAGCTTAACACATAGTAATATAAGTGACACATATAGAGAAAAAGTATTTTATGGAAGTGTGAGCTCTGGAAGTATTTTAGTTAGTTTTAAAAAGTAGTGCTGCTTATCGCTTGATAACTACTGAGCTGGATGCAGATGGCTAAAGTGACAAGAGGCTGCCCAGAGGTATGGTTGCCTCCCAGACAAGTGACACAGAGGGCATGCCACAAGAAGCAGTTCTAATGCAAGAGGGGAAAACAAAGAAGCCCTCTGGTAAACCTGTCATTGACCATTGTCATGTCCTGTGCATGTTAGTCTTCTCTATCTAATTTTATTTCCTTCTTCAGTTTCTGTTCTTATCTATACTGATGTTTACCCTTGGAATTTTGCTCTGTCAGATCAATGGGAGCTGATTTAAGAGGGCACATCAATGTGATGAAAATGTGCCTTAGCATTTTTGGCAGCCCTAAAAAGCAAACAGGCAATATTATGGGTCATACTGGAAGTTCAGTGGGCTAACCAGCTCAGCTGAGAGGTGGCATAAGCACAGAAGCTAAAGCTTTGAATTGACTTTGTCATGACGATGTGCTTATATTCAGTGTTATCTTAACAACTGACTAACTCAAAACCGGGGTATTTTTAATACACTGAAATCCAGAGACCACAAAATCTGTCTGAAACAGAGGCAAAGGATTGAGATCTAAACTAAGGAATTGTGCCAGCAAATTACTCTCACACCCTTTACTATTACTTCAGTGTTATCTGATGGAGAACATGTATTGAACTTCTGCTCCATTTTCTTTTCCACAACTCTTTGCCCTTACCTCTTATGAATCCATCTTGCATATGCCAAGTAGATTTTTGGGGAAACACCTAGCTGCTAAATGTGCATGCATGTTAGAACATGACTAAAGGAACAACACCAAACTGATTGCTAGATGATGTTTGCAGCAAAAGAGTCCTTGTCAACAAGGTTTCTGTGTACATAGCCTCCACAAATCAGTACTTTTTTCCACATCTAATATAATTTAATTTCAACATGGATACCAGCTAAAATTGGTCTACCTCCAAATGTAAATGTGCTAGTTCTGTCTGGATTTGCTGGCTTAAAGGTAAACCAGCAGGAGAAATTAACCCAATTCAAGAGAGATTTTAAGAGAGATTACAAGTCAGAGTTACAATTTACTAAAAAGATTACAATAAATACAATGATACAGAGAAAAATTGGTTTTAACCCACAAAGAAGACAAGTATAACCCAGCACCCTGGGACACAAACAGAATGGTGTTCATTAGGCCCTGTAAGTGACCTGAGTGATGGGTAATCGTCTGAGTGTAAATTAAAAGGAAAGGAAACCTGTTGGTGAGGATGATGGCCGTGGTTCTGTCAAAGTAATGATCGCAGTCTTGTCAGGAGTGGCAGTTGCAGTCCTGTGGAGGTTCTGGTCCTTCTCTGGATCCCATGAGTGGTACTAGAAGTTCCAAAACCCAAAGGCTGTATATGCTCAGGTTCAAGTGGGAGTGTCCAGTACCTCCCCTAGGGCGACGAGTTTCACAATGGGCGAAATATTTTTGTAATCCTTGATGGTCTAGGTCATTGCAACCGCCTATTATGCCAGTCCCTAATGGTTCATTAGCAGACATGACCCCTCAGGCGGGGTGTGAGGGGAGTTGTCACAGCTGAGCCATTGGTGTGCAGACAGAAACACTCCCCTGTCTCACAGTGTTCTTTAACACCCAGCTTGTAGCCTGGGATGTCAGATGTTCCCTTGGCAGCTGCTGCAAACAATCCATTATTAACAGTCCATCAAAAATGACACAGAGGGTAGACAATACACAGTTTTTGTTACTCCCGCATAGTGATAAACTGGTCCCAGTCCCTGTAGCTAGGACACTGGGCTAGTTTTCTTCACAGTGGCTAGTATGGGGCTATGCTTTGAATTTTTGCTGAATACAACGTTGATAATACAGAAATGATTTTGTTATTGCTGAGTAGAGCTTACACAGGGCTAAGGACTTTTTTGCTTTTCATACTGCTACTCTGGCAAGCAAGTTGGAGGTTCATGGGAAGTCTGGAGGAGACACAGCCAGGACAGCTGACCTCAACTGACCAAAGCTGAGGTCATACCTCAGTTTCATACCATGTGACATCACGCTCAGTATATAAAATTGAGGAATGAATGAGGAAGAGAAGGAAGCAGGGAAAGTTTGTAGTTGTGACATTTGTCTTCCCATGTAACCATTATGCATGATGGGACCGTGTTCTCCTGGAGATGGCTGAAACACCTGCCTGCCATGGAGAGCAGTTAATTAATTCCTAATAATTGTTTTGATTTGCTTGTGTATGTGGGTTTTGCTTTCCCTATTAACTGTTTTTATCTCAACCCACGAGTTTTCTGGCTTTTACCCTTCCAGTTCTACCCCTGATCCTGCTGGTGGGGGAGTGAGTGAGCAGCTCTGTGGGACTTGGTGACTGCCTGGGGTTAAGCCACAAGAGTAGAGAAAAATGTTCTTCTTCCTAAGATCCAGGTTGTTTCATTTTTCTATTTATAAGTGATACTTTTAAATAAATACCATCACAGTAATGTAAACAAAGACCACCACTTTAACCAGAATTATATCCAAAAATTAACTGGTACAAAATAAGAATATGAGGTAAACAGAAGCCTTACAGAAAATTTAGATGTCATAAACATTGTACAAATTTAGACTAAAGGTAAAGTCACATCTGGAGAACAGGAAATATGTGTATATATCCCTCATTGGACCCAATGCAGGTGAAAACACTATTTATTGCTTCATATTGCTGTTCAGTTGTAAATACATTCAATATTTTTCCTCCCTATCAAATATTATTTCCTACTGGATCAGTGTTTTTATTTTCATTGGTAGCAATGGTAACAATTGAGTAGACACAACTCATAGTACCAGTCTTATGTCTACAAATATGATGGACATTCAGAAAAACACTTCATCAATTCTGTTCTTATGAAAATTATTACTCTTTGAACTAAACCATCCATGGAAACCAAGGAATCTGAGATAAACCCAATGACACTTTAAAAGAAAAATAAATAAAATCTGTTGCTGGCTTGAACACTGTACATTCAATATGTATCATGATTAAGTCTTTCAGCTCAAGTGAAATTATATTCAATGGTCATCATCTAGTTCTAGTTTACATTTTCCTAACTCTTGCTTTGGAATGGTTTCAATTACATACTCATTAAATGCAAGTTTTAAGCACCTTCTTGTTATGTCTGCTGTAAAAGAAAAGCAGATGGAAACATAATGTTTAAAGATAACAGAATAGGAATATTTCTTTAGAGAATTATTTTTTCTTAGTGGTTAATCAAACCTATTGAAAGTGCTAAGGAAGACAAACATCATTCTTGGGTTAATATTAATATCTCTTTGTTGCTTAGAATTTCTAAAGGTCTGAGCACTGCATTCGGTCACTAAGACCAGAATTCAATAAGGGTGTTGAAGGATGGTGCCCACACAAATCTTGCAGAAGGTTTGCACTCTCTTCAGAGGGAGGAGGTGGGAAAGATTACGAGAGGGGTGTTGCGAAAGGTGACAGAGTGCTGAGGGCAGAAGATTTTAGAGTGAACTATAAAGTAGAAAGCAATGATAGGCAATTTGCAGCTTAAGAGTTCATTCAGGAAGAGAAGTAAAAATCTTTAGACAAGCTCAGATAAGAGAATTATGTTTAAGCTGAGGAAGTGAGTTTATTCCAGATGTGTTTGACAGCATGAGAACAGAAATGGAAGTAGTGCTTTTGGTAAGGAGCCAGTACTGGGGATTAGTCAGGTGGAGAGCACTGAGAGGGGAGTGAGGAGCTGAGAGCACAAGGGTGGGAAGAATTGAAAATACAGGCTCTGGCAGCAAGCAAAGGGAATGAAAACAAAGAGGGAAGGAAAGGAATTAGAGAAGCAGAGAAATCAAAGGGAGGTTTAAGAGCAAAGCCAGCTTTGGTAGAGATCACAAGCAACGAATAAAACCAAGAAGGAAGGGAGAATAAGAGCTACTGAGAGAGGGATGCTGGTGGTTGTGGGGAGGGAATAAAGGGACTGGAGAAGATTTGGGGCTACATTTCAACAAGCAAAGATGAATATCTCTGACTTTCCCACGTTATGCCCTACAGAAGGGGTTTTATGATCACTGTTGGTCTGTGCGTATGTGCAATTAGTTCTGTCAGTCTATCTGATTTGGGATTTGCTTTTCCTTCCATTTTCTCTTTCAAACCTACCCTCTAAGGACTTTATTTTTATAACTGTCATTTTCTTATGCAGTCTTCCTTGTTCCTACCTTTTAGCATATGGTTAGTACATGCAAACTGTATTGTTTGCATTTTTGCTGCTAGCCTACTTCTACCCAGGCATCCCTGAGAGGCATTTAGAGGAGCAGTAAGGTCTCTGCCATGGAAGAGCATTGTGATAAGAATTATTTCTTAAGGCAGAGGTGGTTGACCTGGGCAATGAAACACATATGCAGTTCACAAAAGAGGAAATGGTTTGTCATCTGAATAAATTTTTTAAAAGGATGTTTAATTTAAGCAATTCATGTACCTACACTCATGTCTGTCTTTGGAAAGATTACAGGACCATATCCCAGGTACCTGTACATCAGCTTGTATGCATGCACATGTGATCTATAGGCTATAAACTTATTTTGAGTGTATTACACTTCAGGTACATCTAAACTCAGGACAAGTACTTTCCCACAGAGAAGTAAACTCTCTGGGCTAAGAGTGAACACTTTTACTAAGCAGAAAAATTATAATAATATTGAAATTATTCTGGTGTCAGAAAAAGGGATAATGCACCCTCACCTTGGTACTTAGACACATAGATGTTTTCTCAGAAATATTAAAAATGTGGGAAATTTAATTCCAGGCAAAGTGTAAGTCTCAGCACTCATTAGTTTAGACAGTTTTTGACATCAAAAATAAAATAGCTTGTGAGCCCTCTGGTGGTATTTATTTTTTTATTTCTCAGATATTAGCAGGATCCTGCCATAGCAACAACATGTAAATGTACTTGGATATATATGTGCAGTGGTGTGTATTGCTGTGCATATATGTAAATATAGATACACAGGATTAACTAACAGCAGACAAGAGTATCTTCGTGCATTTTAAGAGTCACAGCTGGAGGAAGGGAAAGAAAAAATCACCTACCATCATGATTTGAGTATTTATGTGTAAGTGCCCTATGTACATGAAAGAGGGAATATGATCATATACTAACACTATTATAAGAAATTTAGAAAAATCTTTGCTTTTCCACATCACAAGCTCTATCTACATTATAATGACACCTGTTCAAAGCAAAAGAAGTCACTATTATGATCCCAAGAAACAAAATGTAGAATTAATTCGCTATAAGGTTCCAAATAGATTTCATAAATACTTAAATATAAGACAAATTAGAAATACTTTAAAATTGCTCTAGATCACAGCAATTTTCTGCTTAACTTAGTAGTAATAACAGCTTTCCAATTAAGAGCAATACACTGTTTAAATTTTTCTTTACAAGTGCAAAACTGGAACATATCAAAAACTCTTTTCCTGTACTGAAGAATTTCATAATATCACTGTGCTACAGACATCCAGACATTGTAAGCTTAAGAAACAGAGAAGAACCTAACAGAATGTCATGTTGTTCTGAAATTGGTCCCCAGCAAATTTCAATTAAGTTATAAATAAAGTTCCATGTTTGCTACAGTAATTCATCACTAGCTTGTCATTATCATCTCTTTACCTAACTTGTGGGGTAAAATTTACATTTTAAGTGTTACTCTTTGACAAGGATAATAACCAAGATTCATTTTCAGAATACTCTTTGTTGTTATAAATGATTTGGGATTCCTGGTTTAAATTTAAATGTTGGACTGTAATACTTCAACAATTACTATTGACAGTAGAGATAGAAACTCTGCCATAAGGGAATTTTTATAATCCTTCTCTTTTGGATGTATTTAAGTATCATTTATCTTTAAGAGGAACTTCAAGTGGTGTAAGTTTTCAAATTCTTTCATATTTTCACCTCATTAAAAAACCCAAACATATTAATTCAATAAACAGGTGACCAAAGAGTATAACTAAGTTGTTACATACACTTAGGGTTTGGAGGGATTTTCACTGCCGCGGGCTTTCATTTATGGCTTTCATTGGTAGGATCTGGACTAAAGCATTATGGTTAAACATTGACAAATTTGCTTGACTCTAATCATCTATTTCCTATTGTCCAGTGCAGGTGTTCCATTTTCTGGCACGAAGAAGGTTTGAAATGTCAGTGCTGTGCATTTCATTTAATGCTCCACTATGTTTCACATCTGCTGGGAGTCAGGAGTGGTGAGTAGTTACACCTCCCCAAGGAGGTCTAGGAAAAAGCAACATCTCATGAGGATGCCCCTGAACTTCTGGACTGCATTGCACTGTGGTGCAGCTGTGCTTTTTCTGTTTCTTTGGACGGGAAGAAAATAAATGTATTCCTGGAACTGCAGTGCCTTTGGAGCTCCTGTTCTGTTCCAGGAGGGAATATTTTGTATCAGACCATTACTAGAGGCAGCCCCCTTTCCCACCCGTGTTCTATGCTGTTTAAGGTCTGCCATTGCTCCTGAATACAGTGGGTTGTTATCACAAAATTAATCCAAATAAGTTTTACTATTGAAATATGTGATGTGAATCAGCATTTCTGGATGCCATTTTTAGCCTTTTCAATGTGCTGATGAGTGTCTTTGGGAAATCATTAGTCACTTAAGGCTTCAGTGAATTTGGTTTCATGGTCTTTACTCTTTGTGCATTAATCAACATACCTGAAAAACAAGTTTAATAATTCCTGGATTATATCCCAAAAAGGGGTCCTCAATAGTTTAGGTCACTGTTCTTTCAGAGCACCAAGCTTTTATTTAGTGTCATGGCTTAACCCCAGGCAGCTGCCAAGCCCCACGCAGCTGCTCACTCACTCCCCCACCAGCAGGATCAGGGGTAAAAGGAAGGGCAAAAGCCAGAAAACTCATGGGTTGAGATAAAGACAGTTAATAGGGAAAGCAAAAGCCGTACACACAAGCAAAGCAAAACAATTATTAGGAATTGATCCACTGCTTCCCATGGGCAGGCAAGTTTTGAGCCATCTCCAGGAGAGCAGCGCCCCATCCTGCAAAATGGTTACATGGGAAGACAAATGCCACCACTACAAACATCCTGCCCTTCTTTCCTCCTCCTCCGACTTCATGTACTGAGCATCATGTCATATGGTATGTAATATTCCTTTGGTCCATTGGAATCAGCTGTCCTGGCTGTGTCTCCTCCCAGTTTCCCAAGCATCTCCAGTCTCCTCGCCAGCATGACAGTATGAAAAGCAGAAGAGGCCTTGGCTCTGTGTTAGCCCTGCTCAGCAATAACAAAAACATCTCTATATTACCAACCTTGTGTTCAGCACAACTCCAAACATAGCCCCATACTAGCCACTGTGAAGAAAATTAACTCTACCCCAGCCAAAAACAGCACAGTTAGTCAAATATTAGCAAAAAAGTAAAAGTGGTTGCAGTCTTGACAGTTCACACTGGACTTGTCTGTGTTGAGCAACAAGGTTCGAAGATTCTTAGAGCAGTAGTGATAGCTGTGAGTTATTTTGGAATACCATTTGTGAAACAAATAGACATGGGCTTAATTTAATAAAGTAGTCATTTGTCTTCCACAACTTCAAATTGGAAATCAAAATACAATAAAATATAAAATGGTTATTAAATCCAGATGGATCTTCAAATGAAAACAAGACCTATGGTAACAATAGCCCTTAAAGGGCACTGTCAATTTAAAAAACATAAAGCAACTGAAAATCTTTTATATCTTTTTGCTGAAAGTAATAATTTTTTTTTTGCTTTAAAAGTACAGAACAAATGAGTTTTGGTAATTTTCCTATTTTTCGGCGGTTTTTTGAATTTCTTGACAGTCATTTTTACTGTTTATTTTAGTAACTATCTAATTATATTTTATTTTTCTATTTTCAAAATCTACCTACTGAGATCCAATGGGACTTATATAAATATCTTAATATGTGTATAGAGGTGCCTAATGGGATTTAGGCCCATAATTATTTTGTTTAAAAAAAGAAAATGTCCTGTACAAGTTCACAGTTAAAATTTTACCAAATATCTTCATTTTTCCCTCTGTACTCACAGAGATGAAGCAGTACTTTAAAAGATAGATATTGCAAGTATTAATTCCTTTGTGGGATAGGCGAGATACTTTAATCCATCATTAAGTTCTACCACAAATGCTCTCTAATAACTTTTTTTAAGAGGTGGTATTGTTAGGCTTTTTTATTCAGATAGTAGTGAGCTGTATTCATTGCATTTGAAATGGAAACATTTGTGTTTGGAATGGGTTGGTATAAAATCATCACGACAGTCAGAGGTAAGTCCTCCATAAAAAAGGACTTAGAAGATCAGGTCACTTCTGCACACAAAGGAACCATCAGGATCTTTCCTTTGATATTTTGCCTTATAAACATCTAGGTTTCTGCTGAGCTGCAGTACTAGTTTTTTTGTTGTTTCAGGAACTGTAGAGGTGCACAAGATTATCACAAACAGATGGCAGCTAGTGAGACACATCACATCAGTCCTTCTTTCTCATTTCTTGGGATAGGAGTCCAGTAAAGAAGTCACAACTTGGCACTTCCCAGGAAATGATATATATTATCCTCAAATAAAATTTCAGAAGCCAAGAAAGAGAAGCACGTAAAGATCAGGCAGACTGAACTTTTCCCCTGCCACATCACTCATCAAAATTCCTTATTTCTTGGAGTTTGTATTTATATTGTTAGGAGTAGAGGAACATATTAGTTACCAAGAACATCCATTTCAGTTCCTACCTTGTCTAGCTGAGGAAGTGTTTGAGCCACATGTGGTAGACCACATCCTTTCTCTTATGCTAGCAGATGATGAAGGAACACATCTGGATTGAAAATTTCATTTTCACCCTCAACATTTTTTGTATTAGCACACTGTCATACTTAATATAAATTGGAAAACACTTAGTCCCGTAGCACTTGATTTTCTGGAAGAAGACAAAGCATGACATTGTGGAGTCCATAAACAGCAGGGGGTATAATTCACAGTAAAGCTATATAATATGTTCCATATACATTGCAGCTGTTGATAGATTTTATTACATTTCAGTTAAGGGCCTTATTACATTTGCAGGCAAGATTTATTATATTTGGTTGTATTACTTCTAAAGTTCAGGATATTTTCACGTTTGTAGCTGGCTTATTTCATCTATGATCACTGAGTTTACATCATAACCTTGTTATAACTGTAGGTTATGAATAATGTCACCTGTTGTTATGACGCTTGCAGTCAGTTTTCATTACAACTGTTCCTAATACTTCACAATATTTTGCAGGTGCTGGATATTAGATTGCGGTTTTTAAAGACATATTTTGAAGTCAATGGAAACATAACAGAGAAATGTCTGAATCAAAGGCTCTTGCAACACAGAAACGAGGATGCTGGTCAGCAGCATGAAAAGAGAGGTGGGAGATTTCTGTTTGCCCACATGCAGATTACTTAGCTATGTACTTATGAACTGGAAAGTATTTCTAATTTCATGAGTTTTCAGGTATAATAATGGACCATAAAGAATAGCATCCTGTCTTTCTTTGTTCCTAGGAGTCTAAAGTTCACCCATAGTTTAATGTCCCATGGTCTTGGTGTGGTGAAGGTGTGCTGGGATTTTTTGAACATAAATATGTGATGTTGTAGCTGTTTTTTATGCCCATTCTTACCTATCAGATCCCACTATTTTTGCCCATTAGCACAAAATATCTTTCAGTGCTAAACAAACACTGAAATCCTGTCTTTAATCCTGTGTCACAAGTCTCTCCCCACTCTTAAATCCACAAATTTTAATGAAAAATAAACCACTTTATAAACAACAGTTATAAATCATAACCAGTCAAAAACATTAAACTAGCTGCCCTATACCTAAATTATGATTAATTGAAATTTATTTATATTGTTGCAGTATAAAATAAAGATTAAGAGGGTCTGAGCCCTTGTTTTCTAGCCCCTACTTCTTTATATGTTAAGACAGCTTTTCTACCCTTTATAATTTCCATCTATGATAAAATGGAAGTATATTTGCCACAAAAGGAGGAAATAAATGTCACATCGATTTAATGAAAAATCTTCAGTGATTTACCATGATAGTAAACGTATAGTTTCAAGAAGCATTAATTCAAACTAATAAAATCATTGAGTTTCAATTGCAGAAAAGACAGCCATCAGTTGCTACCTGTTTTTAGGAACTACATTAAACTGCCCGAGATTCCATATTGAAAGTTGCTTCCATCTTGTGAGGGTAGATAACATGAAACAGCTCTATTCCTTTGCAAATTTCTCTTTTCACTTTCCATGATGAATCAGTTGTGTCCTTAATATATGAGCCTTTTTCTACCTGATGACTGGGGCAGAATATATAGACCAGAGACTGTACTTAAAAACAAAGTAATCTCTAAGAACTTCTCCTGCACAAGTCCTCTCTTGTGTGGCATAGAAAAAGCAGAAGAGGCACTATGTGCACCAGATTAGTAAAACTGTGCAATTCATATCCAGGAATGTGCAATTATGATCATCTTTCTGTAGTCTTAGTCCCACATATAGTCCTTGGCCTAAAGTCTTTGACAACAGAACCTGCATGCAAGAACTGAAACTAACATTCTTTTTAAACTTAAAGAGTTTTCTAATTGTTTTATCCCTTTAGTTATATAAACATGGTTAAAAACCTAGCCCTGACTGTAATCTGGGGACACTTCACAGAGGAAAGTGCTTCTCTTGAAACCATATCAAAGAAACAAGATGCCTGTGTTCACAAACAATATTTAAAAAGAAAAGTGAAAATCAAAGGTAAAGGGAAGTTGTGATAAAGAAAGGGGATTTGGAATTCTGAAATTTCACTGACAACAATCCTGTAGGACACTGAAAAGCAGGGAAACAGAGGAAGGGAATTACATAGAGGTGTTTTATTGTGTTATTTAGTGTCTGCTTATTTCTTGTGCTAAGGAAAAAGATTGTAATTTCTATTATCTAAAGTGCTATTCTCAAAATATGTTAATATTTGATTTAGCAGTTACCTTCAGAAATTAAAATGTCCCTGTCCTGGCTTTAAACTGAGAGGCTGTACCCAGAAATATGTCAAGAAGGTCAGAAAAGAGAAACTACATTGATCTGTGGAAGCTTAAAAACACTTGGGTGATATGACCTGCACAAAAAAAGCCCATCATGCATCTGTCCAGAATTGAAAGTTCAGTAAATACCATGAAACACTTTTATATTTTCAGTATTTTCAAACCTTTTAAATGCAAAGTATTACTGTTGCAATTTGCCCCCAAGACCCCCAAGATAAAAGCATTTAAAGCCAACTCCCATGAAATGAATACAGTTGCATTAGTTAGTTTTCATCAGCAGACTTTTTTCTCCTTTTTTCCTTTCTTTTTTTCCTAAAACTTAAATAATCCTGATTGTGAGCACAAGTTGCAATTCTTATACTTAGAAAAACAGGCTCCATTGAGAACAACTGAGTAGAAGCCCTTCAGTGTGTCACAAGCGAAGCAACTTAACAGACCAGGCCCTTTGCAGATTAATTTCATTCACCTAATTAGTGATGCTTCTTTAAAGAATCCTTCTTTTTTGTCATTTTACATTCATGGTTTAGGCTGGAACAGGCTTATGTTTTCCAGTTACATGTTCTCCAACAAGCAGAACAATAGAATTTACATCTGAAAAGTTCACAAAGCACTGTGTTGTAGAGTGAATTAATCAGTGACCTTTCACTACCAGAAGTGTGCATGTCCTGATAAAGCTGAAAGTCCTTCTGGAGGCAGAAGCAGGGAAATAAAGAACACTGTAAATTGAAGGAGATTGGGACTGAGAGTCTCATTTTCTGTCTTCTGAGTTCAGAGATGACTATTTCTCACCTTAAAGACTGGTCAGCAGGCAATTTTTCACCATAGCCAACATATTTAAATGACATAATTGACAACATTTGTTGAAAGGACTGAAGAAACTGGGATGATAAAAGACTTTTTTGCATGATTTTAGTCATTCCAGGTCAGGGTTCTGATGGCACAATAGTGTGTCTGGCACCCAAACTGTGAATAAATGTAACATATTTCAGATGGGGTGTCTGATCTTTGGATAAGAGGTCACACTCTTTATCAGTTTTCCCAGTATTTTGTATATGATAGCATATATCTAAATTGAAGGTACAGCTGGATATTTCCAAGCAATGAAGAAAGTAATTGGTGTTAATTATAAGAAATCAAGATAAAATCATCTTGCATAATCTACGTAGACTGGATCAATGCTGCTAAGTGGTTGGAAAAAGTTTTATTGAGTGTTGCAGCAAACTCAGGACTTCGTGCCCAGGCTGTAGTGTTATTTACATTCTGTGTCTGTTCCTTTGAAACTATAAATGGATGCAATTATGGTGTTTCAGTGGTTAAGCTTTTCAGAGACACAGAGGCTCAGGGATTTTAGTTCACACATATGTAACTGGGAATGGCGGGGCATCAAGGTGAGGTTTTCCTCCTCTTCAGTTATTCAGTCTCATCTTTTCCATTGGAATTTGCTCAGAAACAGAAATTAATAAATGACTCTTAGGACTTTAGTCCATTTCTCAGTTGTAGTGAGACTTTCCAAGTGGTTGCAGCAAATTCAAAGGTCACATTTCACAGAATTCACAAATGCCGGGCAAAATGTACTAATATACACGTTCTGTATTCACCTTCATAAAATGTCTAATAATTATTTTCTATATTGATTCCCAACTGATTATCACAATGTGCTGTAGAAGAACTCTTTCCTTTTCTGTCAAGGATATTAAAGAAACAAGATTGTCCTAAAATTATTTCTATTTGTTTTAAACCTCTGATACACTATGCACTTTACTGAATTTCCTATGTACAATGATATTGAATGCTTCATGGAGGTCCATAAAAGTGTTTTATTGCATTTTCTGTCTGGATTACTATTTTTTACAAAGAAAGATCTTTTTTCTTTTCTATTTTTTTTTTGATCTTTATTTTTCTTTTGACACATCTGTGCTTTCTATTTAATAATCTACTTCCTTTTTTTCTTTTTTTTTTTTTTTTGCTTTGGTTTGGGTTTTTTTGTTGTTGTTGTTTTATCTAAGTGTCCATAGAACATCTGAATAGTAGTTTTAATATCCTTTGCAAGGTCTACCTCAGTCTGAATTCTTGTGGGGTTTTTTCACTGTATGTCCAAACATCTAAAATATATCTTTTTTGCTCATCAATTCATACTTTTCTCCTTCTTTATAGCCTCAATATTTTTTCTGAGAGTATTAATTGTTCCAAGCAGATCTGCATCTCATAGTCTTCTTTTTTCCCCTTTTTTTTGGAGTCAATAACTGAAATTGTTCATAAATGTCTACATTAAGAAAATGCCGTTTTCCAGTCAGCTTTTGCCCCAAGCTTCTAAAATGAATTGATTATAGTAACTTTCTTACACTGTCAAATATATTTTTATGAAATTTTGAAGCAGTGTTAAAGGATCTACTTTTAGTTTTCCATGTAATTGCAGCCGAGTTGGCCTTGGATTTCTCAGTCCAAGACCAACAGAGAGAAGTATGTTTACAAAGAGAT
This sequence comes from Sclerurus mexicanus, assembly GCA_013396755.1. NCBI lineage: Eukaryota > Metazoa > Chordata > Aves > Passeriformes > Furnariidae > Sclerurus > Sclerurus mexicanus. Next base: position 1,808,423 of record VWZF01001527.1, on the reverse strand, counting down.
TTATAAGTTTCCTCAGTATTTACATAAACCATCAAAGATTGCTGGTTTGACAGTTATTTCATAACATTTCAGCAGTCACCTCTAGGAATAAATAGGAATTAGCATTATTCCTATAACCTTTCCAAACCACATTCGGGAACTTTCGAAATATTCCAAATAATACTGTAAGAGAAATATTGCTGTTGTGGGCATCAACAGAAGCACCAGGCAGCTACTCACTCATACCCCTACCTCCACAGGGTGGGATGGGAAGGAGAATCAGAAAAATGTAAGACTGGAGGACTGAGATAAGCTTTTTTAAGAAGCGTTTAATAATAAAAAATGTAAAAAATAAAATAATAATAATAATAAAGGAGAAAGAGATAGAGAAATAAAATCCAAGAGAAACAAGTGATGCACAACATGGTTGTTCACCACCTGCTGACCAACACCCATCCCTGAGCATCGACCGGCCCATCCCGGCTAACTCCCCCATTTTTATACTGGGCATGATATTCCATGGTGTAGAATATCTCTTTGACCAGTTCAGATCAGCTCTCCTGGCCATGAACCCTCATGGCTTCTTGTACCCACTGGCAGAGCATGAGAAACTGAAAAGTCCTTGACTTAGGGTAAGCACTGCTCAGCAACAACCAAAACATTTGTGTATTCATTATCAACATTATTCTCACACTGAATCCAAAACACAGCACTATACCAGTGACTACAAAGAAAATTAAGTTCATTCCAACTGAAACCACAGCAGTATCCACCCCTTATTCCATAATTTATGTTGTGCCGGGTCCCACACTTTCCAGTATACTGTCACCTTTCCTGTCTTTTCATATATACACACAGATATTATTCTCTTAGTTTATGGACCACACATACAAAAACCTGTTGTGTTTCTTAAGTACATGACTTTGGGCTCCATCTTTCATAAGTCTGTCAGGGTAGAAAAAATTATGTGTAGTGGTGGGTTGTTGCATGCTGAAGTGAGCTCTGATACCATCACCACTGCTCTTGTGCAGTTTCATTAAAGTTCGTTCTTCAATCAAAAGTAAGTCAGGTTCAAATCTCCAAATCTGAGAAGCCATAGAGGTATTGTGTGGTGATGGGGATATAGCCACCCTAGAGATGATAATATTGTGTTGTCTATCAATTAACATCACAAAGCAAAGTCTTTTTCATTGTAAATTCCAATCAGTCCAACTAGTTATCCTCCTCCTAGCCTGAACTCAACACTTTTTACTTCACAGATCATTAGACATAGAGAAAAAAAAAATTGAAATATTCATTATCAGTTATATCTATTCTTAATAATTCATGCAAAGTTATTGCACTCAGCTCCATGGATGACTGACCTGCTCAGGAAAGCGGTCAACCACACCAAAGAAACTTCCATTCTTTAAGTGGATCAGGGTTCTGATGATCTTTAAGGGAATGAGCAGGCCATCAAGGACATTTACAAAGGGTTTGAACTTATTACATAGTTTAAACTTATTACATACACTTATTGCATAGAGTCAGTACTGATCATTATTAAACTGGAGATGTGTGCACCAAGTTCTAAGTTCCAGAAAACGTTACAGGGAGTTGAGAAATATTCTACCCACTCTGTCACCAAGACAGAGACTACAGCCTTCTACAGGTAATATGATGCAAGACCTTAGGACAGGACACCATCCTAAATGAGGACTAGTTCCTTTTCTGATCCTAAAATGTCTACCTGAACTGTTAATGTTTGTTAAATAGATAGAGAATCTACAGTTGGAACCCTCAATTGCCACTTTTAGGATCAGTACTTAATATTAAATTTTTATAGAGATTTCTTCTCAGCTACTGTTTCAAAATGGCTCTGCCAGAAGTCTATGTACTTCAGGTAAGAAGTAATTTGTTTCAATTTTCTCCAGTGAGAGATTTTTATATAGATAAGCTCAGCAGGGAAAACACTTTATTTTTCCCAGTGATCAGGATACATCTCCTATTCACTACTCAACCAGTGAAAGAAGACTGGAAAGAAAGCAGAATGGCAATTTTGGCACGACAGGAAGAAATAATTCTTCACTGTTAATTTTAAGGTGTCTTTAAACCCTTTCTTAGCATCAGCAGATGAAAGCATGTTTTCATACACCAGCATTACGAGTCCCAGTCAACTTATCTGGTCTCTCCACTTCAAATAAAATAATATTAATATAGGTAGTTATTAACTTAATTCGCCATCAGCTTTTTGGCATGAATCCCCTCATAACCTTCAGGTTAATAAAGCAACAATAATTTGGAGGATGGGGTTAAAATATTTCTTTGGTAAGTGAAAAAAATATGAAGAGTTGTACAATTAAATTTACTGATCTGATTTGGCCTAAAAATCAAAACAATAAATTTGAAAACAATGTTTGACAAAAGTAATCAGTGCACAATCATAGCAAAGCACATTCAAAATGAAGCAAGATGTTTGAGAAGTTTTGACTTTCTCACATCAAAGAATTATGGTCAACACTTGCTAGATATAATTTGGTTTTGACAAAGAAACAATGTTTTTCCTTGAATAATTTTCAGCAACTCTACCACTGCTCCAAGCCAAGAAACAGCAGTAGAGAAGGCAGCTCTACCTCCTTTAAAAAGCAGCTAAATTTGGAACTTTCTCAGGGCTGAACCTGATAAATAAATTCAGACTTCTGTGAACAGGAATGATAACTTGATCTGGTATTGCCATAAAATTTTTATAATCTGTCAGACCGGTACGTCTTTCAACAAATGAAATTATAGAACCAGCTTCTTAACAGTAACAAATAATTTACCTCCACTAATTTGATACAACTACTTTGATTTACATGGATAGCCTAGCCCATATCATTTATAACCAGCTTACTTTCCAATAAACTCCTTGAAACATAATGAAATTCATTAGTTTCCCCTAAGAGTGCACATTCTGTGGAACCAGTTACACTTTAGTAATATAAATGTAGTTGCTTCGGAAGAAATTCAGGTCACTACACCTCACATATCTCAAACCAATGCTTATGTAACTCTATCAAAGCTGGATGTCACCAGACTATTGGTAGTATATTGCTCCTCAGAGCTATGCATTACTGAAGTATAATCTTACACTGCAATAAGAACTGGAAGTTCTACAGGAAAAGACAAAGAAGTGGGGATACACTTATATCAGACAAGGGGCATTTATCTAGCACACATGGGAGAATAAGGCATAGAAAAAAGTAGTTACAAATATTCACAAATTCATCCAGTGAATTCAGAATACGGTCATTCTGATTTCCTGATGTTTCCACCAGCATGGCTTTCATTCACATCTGTGAATAAAGGACAATGCTTCAGACAGGGCCTCCTCTTAATGATGATGCTGTCTGCCCTGCCCACTGGACACCATGATGGGAAAGGCATTGACCTTTCAGTTGTACCTAATCATCTTATGGATAAGAAACACCTAGGATCATCACTCAGAAGCTGTAGCAGATGACACAGAAGTTGTTCCCCTACAGAAGAGCAAGACAGTGTTTTGGTGTTTGCCAGGCTTGCCAGGAGGCAGCTGGGTGAGGCACACACTGTCCTTCCTTAGCCTCCAGAAGCAAAGCTGTCACTGCCCCCACCTGTCAGTTCTCAGTAAGAAGGAGAGATACAGAGTACAACTCCAGAGCTGATGAGCAGGTTTGTTCTGAGGATGTCTCGACTAGACACCCTCAAAAATCTGTCAGAACAGGGATCAGATCTTGTAGCTGTTCTTGCCAGTCAATAAACATCATCCCCACAGTGTACTGCAGTGGAGACTTTCTTCTTTTAAATTACTCCCTTCCTAGTTTTTTACTATAGAAGGGTCACTAGGACAATGTTACGCCAGCCTCCAGAAAGCCACAAATCACCACCCTGGATGCACAACACAAGACTTTGCCTCTCTCAGACCCACAACACATGTTCTGATGAAGGACCTTTCACTGGGAACAGGTACCATGAGCCCATTTACTTCACAAGCCTCTCCTAGGGGAGACAAGGGCTGGCTCTACAGATGCAATACCTGAACTGTCACACAGAGGAGTTACAGTAAAAGGAGAATAGGAAGGTATAATTATAAGATGAGGAATAATATGATTAACTAAGAATTAATGCCAAAATGAAAAGAAAAAAACCTTTTATGTGAGATATAAAGCTGGAATTTAGTGGCAAGGTGTAACAATGAGAGTTTAAAATGTAGGTGTTTTTTTAAAAAAAAAAGGTTTATAAGAAAGAGGACTTCCAAAGTAGTGGAAGAGGAAATGAGAAACATAACTAGAAATGTCAGGTACAATAAATTAATGAATTCTATGTTTTGCAAACTTCTAGAGCAATGTTGAATTTTGTTCAAAATTCAAATTACAAAGAACCAAATGTTTTGGCAACAATTATAAGATCCTTAGAATGAGAAGCTGTCTATACACCCAAAACTCAAAAACTGAACTAAAGAGAATATTTAGTCAGATTCAAAGAATGCAATGTAGATCTAGATCTTAATTTTCTTTACCAACAATGAAAGTATATATAGGAAATATGAATTTTAGTTAAAAGTATTCTGAATAGTTGTAGTTAAATTCTCAAAATTTTGTTAAAATTTTTCCCTCAAACAAAATTATGGTACTAAATGGTTTTAAAATGGCTTAGTTTCTAAAAACAAAATAAATAACAAGATATTTCAGTGAAAAATTATTTTCCCCTAAATAAAATGTGGAGAATTTTCAAACAGTAGCTTAAAATATGCAGCACTAGTGCTTTACCTTCAATAGATAGGAATAAGCTAAGCAATTTAGTATTTTAAGTTCCACTTACAAAATTTTTATGTCTAGAAATCACATTTCTGAACGCTTTTAACTGCTGCAGGATGTGAATAAACATCTAGTAGAATTGTCAATAGCCTATATTTGGGTTAGGCAGCCAAAACTTATCGATTTTAAGAGATTTTTCTGTTTGAAAATCCCAATAAATTTTTATTTTGAACATAACTGCCTATAAAACTATTAAAAATCTGTTTCCACTGTACTTTTAAATCTTTATTTTTCCTGCTCTGAAAAATATACTTCTAGAGTAAATTCATGACACACATCTAATGGTGAGGAAGATAAAATATGTGTTTACACTAAAACCATTAAAATTCTGGTATTTCTAAGTTTTTCACCATAGAAAAGTTTCTTTCAAGAAACAATAGAAAAGATGCTTATTTTCTCAAATAAGCATGGTTTTTAAGTTTTAAGCAGTGGATATTGACACAAAAAGAGTCTTTTTTTTCCTTTATTTCTTTTTTCTGATGTTCATTTTTGTATAACTGTCATATCACAGATGTAAAAGGGCAAGTTCAGAGTCCTGGAAGCAAGTTCTTCATTGCAAGCAAAGCAGGTACATTCTCTTTCAGATGGCAGGTAAGATTTCAGACTTCTAAAGACTAGCAAGCTTCATTTTGTCATACTGCAACCATTGTGCCAATGTATTATGTAAAGACAAACACTTCAAACAGGCTCAGAAAGCCCTGGTAAGGACTGTCATGTACAGAAAGCAATGTCATTGCTAACCTCTAAGGTCAAACTAGTCTATTATCGAAGTGTCAGTTAGCAGTGTGTTGATAAGTAGCTTAAAAAGTATTACTTTATTATCATATGAACAAACGTCAGTCTTTTCTGAATAATTTTTGCATCAGTTATATTTTCCTCTTTTTTTTCAGAAGCCTTCTTTCTTCAAATCAGCCAAGAATACTAGGGAGAAAAAGAGACACCTTTTTTTTAGCTGTTGCATGACCTAGTAAAAACACTGTAATGAATCTCTCCTTTTATCTACGACATGACATCAGAAATAATTGTATATATCCTGATATCATTGAATGCATTGAAACAGTGCTGTATATTCATTGAGTTTAACCTAGGATTAAATTATTATTATTATGGAAAAAGAGAAAATCCTGTTATAAATTATACATACTTTATTCCCTTCCTGTCACCTTAATTCCTGTACCAGGTGAAATCCAGAATGCATCCTTGAAAACCTAGAATAGTACAAGCTGCATGGTAAATGTTCAAAGCAGTATGCTAGAAATTACTTCTCTGGCTCCTGGTATCATTAGAACTTGCTGCTCTAATTCACAATTTGTGCTACAACTTTATATCCATTTACAGTAAAGGCTAAATGTGCAGAACTGCATCTTACTAGCAATTATTTCTGCTGTGTGTTATGACATATATTTCTCCTGTACTTAGGACAGGATAAAGCACACTGTGTAACCACTTTCTTGTGATATATTTGTGCCATAGAGGTATTTGCCACCTAAATAAAACCTCCTCAAAGCAACAACAAAATAGAAAAGCATTGTTAGGGAAACAACAAAAAAGGTAAAATAAAATTTTATATACCCCAAAAGGTATATAAAAACATATGCTATATGTATAAGAGTATAAGAGTTTGATTATACACACATTGAAATCTTCAGTGTTCTTTCTGCTGATATAAGTGAATTTGGCCCATGGTCAAGAGAGGTTATATCTCTCACCAGTGAAGTTGAGAAGAGATGCTAACACTGAGTGATTTTAATCAGATTATCCGTGAATTTATCCTGACTGACATTTTTATGGCACCAGTAACACACACTTAAGTATCATGGCTGTATTGACAAGCAGACGGACAGTGACACTGCTTTTATCTTTTCTCTTCACGGACAGAAGGAAAACATCTGCTTTGTTTCTGCTGGCTATTGCTTCCTCTGGATCTGTACTCTGTCTCTAATGCAAGTTTCTGTCAGGGGCTTGGGAAAATGTACAGCAAATTAAAAAAACAGGTTCTACAACACTGTAATCCTAGAAAAAAAAAAAATCTTTGTTTTTCTACTCCTCATTGGATTGAAATGAGATTACTATTTGATGGAATAGGGGAAACAACGGCAAAGCATTTAAGAGGACTCACTGTGGATCCAGAGACTGATAAGAGTGTGTTTTGCTCCACCCACCTGCCAAGATTGACACAAACTATCCACCCAGATGTAAGTGGGCCCCCCGAGCACTGAAGGTCAACAATAAGGGGTAGCCACAAGTGATAGTAGTCACATTACTTGTGTGATGTTCCTTCCGGAAAACAGGATTTTCCAGCCATCTTTTCTTCATTAGCCAACCAGGTTCAAGCAGACCTGTCTTTCTCTGATTTCCCTGCAGCAGAGGTACAGAACTCTGCCTTTTCTACATATATAGGGGTTTACCTCATTTAAACACTGCAATAATTTTTTACTGTACTTTCATATTTTTAACCCTGTTTCAAATGAGTCCTGATTTAATTAAGCATGTCTTCCTGTTTCCCACTACCTGATTTACCTCAAAAGAAACATCTCTCTGCCCATATATTCCTGTTTCTAGAGTTCTATAAAAGGGGCACGATCAATGCAGGAAGACAGACACACAGAACAAAAGCTCTAATAGAATACGTCCTTTTCAATTTTAGTGAAGACCGAGCTTCAGGAAACTCAAGATGAAATGTAAGAAGCGTAACTTCTAATTATTCCTATCCTTGACCTATGGCTGGAAAGGAGAAACCAGCATATTTTAAACATCTTTGCCATACTCACATTCAGGTCAGGATGTCACAGTCACCTGTACTTATATTTTAGCTCCTGGGGACCCTTAAGTGTCCTGCAGAAAAGAATATAGCCTGTCCCACCCCATCTATGACACATTCCTTTTTTTTTTTTTTTTTCCTGGTCAGTTTGGGGAGCAGAAATTTTCCAGTTAGAGGCATAGTTCAGCCAGGGAGTACCTTTGTGCAGTAAGCATCCAGTGGATGTTTTTCTCATTTTATAAAGATCCGTTATCTTCCTGGTACAAAATTATACTAGTTTAAACCAGCAAGATTAAGACCCACACAATTACACACTTTTCCTGCCTAAAACAAATGTATGGGGTCTGACTCTACTAGCCATATAACCCCGTGTGTATTTGATAAGTCACTTTCTAAAGAGGTGATGAAAGGAAGAAATCTTGTGAAAAATATGTTAATATCTACCACAGGTAATTGCCTTCATTACTACTCTGGTTATTTGCAATGATAAAGCTATTTTGCCAACATAGCTTCAGTCTCCTATTTCTGAATAGATTAAGGACCTAATGGCAACTTGTTTATTTATTTGTTTTATATATATTGAGAATTTTACTCCCTAAACTTTCTCAGAGCTCTAATGCAACATGTAACCTATATCCTCTAAAAAACGTGCCTTTGCTCTTTGATACTGGGAAGTGTATCCTGCCGCTTCCTTTGATGAGTGTGAGGAAATACTCCTCCTTGAGACTTAGTTTCTGGCATTGATCATAGTTGAAACTTTTGACCAACAGGTCAATGCTAAAGAAAGCACAGCACACATGAAAGTATCATTTTTGCAAAATGTGACCAAGGAAAAGGTAACTGTGTCATGAAGGGACAGAACATATGAGACATTTTTTGCTTAATTTTTTTTTTTTCCACAGCATCACAGAATCATTAGGGTTGGAAGGGATCTTTGGAGATGATCTAGTCCAGTGCCCCTGCCAAAGGCAAGGTCACCTAGAGCAGGTGACACAGGAACTCGTCCATCTGCAGAGGGAGATTCCATGACCTCCCTGGGCAGCCTGTTCCCCCAGTTTAGTATCATCAACAAACTTGCTGAGGATGCATTCTAACATTTTTTTCATTTAGTATTGCAAGGCACCTCTTACCTACAATGTGCTGCTTTATTTCTATTCCTTCTTTCATTTTCAGATGAAAGGAAAACTCAATCCTAAAAATCAGTCCATCAGCTCTCTTAGTTGTATTAACCATAAATAAGACATTTCTTGAAATATCTAAAGTTAAAAAAAACTTTCTTCATAATAAAAATGACCTATTATACCAATTTCTGCAAATAACTCTTGTCTACTGTGCTAGGAATATTAATCCCCAAACACAGAAACTCACTCAAGAAAAAACACAGTTTTTATACTTTTTGATGACTGTTGAAGTCATCCTCTCACTAGGACCATGTTTCATTTAATCTGAGATTTTTTTTTACCTTTTCATATCTCATCATCATTATCATGGCTAGGCTTCACGAACAAAGATTTGCAAGGGCTCTACCCACGCTTGCTATAAGCACGCTGGTGGCTAAAAAGGCCAATGCAAGATAGGCAAGTCCGATTGCAAAAGGCACAGTGGAAAGTCTCCATCGACAGTATTGATGGGGCACGGTTCTTCCTGCATTGTCTTTTTATCTCAAGACTGATTCTGCATGTGTGCTCAAAGGAAGCATTTCTCCCCACTGGAGGCCAGAGTGGACCATTGATGGTGGTCAGTATGGCCAAGGCTGAGGTGTTGTTTCAGGGAGTCCTTGTATCTCCTCTTCGGGGCTCCTCTCTTGCGGCAGCCGGTGGCGAGTTTACCGTAGAGCACAATCTTAGGGACACGGTGATCCTCCATCCTGCTCAGCGCCGCTGCATTCTCAGCAGCATGGCCTCAATACTGGTGATCTCTGCCTGTTCAAGGACAGACACAGTCCTGTAATCAGACCAGTGGATGTTTAGGATTGTACAGAGGCAGCGCTGATGGAAGCATTCGAGGAGTCGCAGGTGGTGGCGGTAGATGACCCATGATTCAGACCCACTTTTCATAGCTTTGCTAATTCATAATCAAGATCAAAGAGGAAGTTAAAGTTAGAGTAAGAACAGACTGAAATCAAAGGCATTCAAGTTATTCAAAGACAATTGGAAGGTAAGCAGAACAGACTAGCAGAAGTTGCCAAGTGAGGGGAAGCTCCCTGAGCTCTTGGAGACAGCTTCTGATGTAGTTTCCTCTCCTGGCTCCCCAGTACTGGGGAGAAAGAGAACTATACCTCAGTTCCTAGGCGGCTTTTGCATGGCAGGACAAGGCCTGGGGTATTTGTAGCTCTGGAGTGACACACTCCAGGATTGCTGGAGACAACTTCATTCACTTATTGCCTGATGAAAAGATTTGTTAAATTCTATTGTTCTTCTTTATCATGGACATTAGATGTATAAGTGTGTTGATGTACCGACATCAAATTCTTTGGTTGTTTATTTTTGATCTGTGACTGAAAAAATATAGAGAAATGACTCTGAATTTGTTTCGCTCCTTAATTCTTGCTTGTCCTGAAATAGTGTTCACACTGCAGGAGCCCTAGGAGTGGCATCCGCTGACTACTTATCCAACCCTTTGAGAGACAGATTAAAAAAATGTCAACTTCTCAGAATTTGGTACGGCAAAGATCTAAGAAAATGCACACACACACAAAGAGGGGTTTAGATTGTGGGAACAAAACAGATCACAATAAACAGATCTAAAACTTAGAGAGCCTCTGCTTTTTGGAAAGATGGTCATGCTCTAAACAGTAAGTACTAATACAAAATAAAACACAGGATAACAAACTAAGTCAATAAATAAAAACAAAATATTTTTTTAAAAAATTGATCATTGCAACATATTCTTTTTGTATGATGTCTTTAAAGGATGTTTTACTGTTTTCAAAATGCAATTCTTTATAAAAGCAGCTTGAAGCTGATGACAATAACTAAACCATCACTGTGGCCTTCCCATCAATGAGAAGGCCTCATTGCACTGAAAAAGCCTAGCTCTGCACAGGTTAACAAGAACTTGTGTGAAGGTTGCCATACTGATCTCGAGCCTTTGCTGCCTTATGTGACCTGTTACCAGGGCTGAAAGCTGTGAGAATGTGCCAAGCACTCACAGAAATTGTTTAGTGCAGTTTCATTATGACTATACAAAGTGACAACTTCAGTAACATGAAGTCTCTTTGACAGTTAAGATAGAGCACAATGTAATCTTATCAACATCTACTGCTAGGAAGAAAGAAAAGTAAAGTAATGCTTATCATCATAATTTCTCCCAATTAATGAAACCTGTCTGGAGTCAAGTTTCATTTTGTGAGATATAAGTCTTAAATGGTCAGTGCACACATTTCAGCTCTCAAGAGTCATTTTCAAAGAGTCAAAGTATGAATTTAGTCAAGCTATTCAAAGTTTTCAGATCAAGGTTTTTCATGGAGGTATTTCCTGTCTGGGGTCTGTGGTGCAAAGGATTTGATAAAGGAGTTTCATTTTAGGACAATTTCCAAATATCAGTACTTGGGAGAAGACATACTTCTAGTCTAGACTATTGAGGAATTTTTCAAGAGCCAAAACACAAGCATAGCATCAAATAATTCCCTTATAATCCAGGAAACATAAATCTAGGAAAATTTCATCATTTTAGCCATATTGTTCTTGTCACTGTTTTATTAAATACCTTACCAGAAATGTATATATTCCCTTCACCCATGTGATGGAAAAAGGAGTAAAATCTAAAATACTGTACCAAACAAAATCCATGCTATTGCAATCACAATCCTAAACATTGCTGTTTCCCAGCTACATTTATGTTACCAGAACACTGAACAGGTCAATGAGCATCACAGGACAACTGTCCACAAAAACCCCTGTAGATGCAGTACAGGACACTGTTTAAACCACCTGCTACCTAAGAACACCAAGGGTGTCTACAAGCATTAACCCTATCCTACCATAATTTGTGAGTTGTTTTGTTTGGCTGGATTTTTTAAATCAAATGCTGTTAACCTCCCTTTACAGAGTCAGGAAATTAAGCACAATAGAAGGACCTAACTAAAGAACCTTCGGCAACAGTCAGAACCGTCACTTTTCTAAGCTGTTTTTAAGTACAAAACTTGACCCATAAATATGACCAGCATACTTATGTTGATTGCACAGCTTTTTCTTTTGCTACTATGAAATTAACTGGCTGTAGCACCTATGACATGTATGGAAAGGATGAAAGAAACAGCAATCATGTCATAACAAGAGATGCTTGCATTGCACAGTTATGGAATCATGCCTCAGTATAATCTTTTCCAAAATTCAGATATGTTCAGACTGAAGTGTTTACTGATCTTCGAAAGGCAGATTTAATGTAATTCTGCAAAAAGACAAAAGAAAATGAAAATATTACAAAAAAAGTGTTTATCAATTATACATTCTCCTATCTATGATTCTTGATGTCTCATCTGTGTTAGTACTTATTTGTTCTCTCTCATTCAAATTGCTGTTTTCATGCTTTTTATTGATTTTTCCATATATTAATTAGCTTTCAGTGTTTTGAGTGGATCACAATTTCAGAATTTGTTTTTAAATGAATATTTTTAAATTCTTCTCTAGAAGAACATGGAGGGCTAACTAAGAGCTCAACACACTTGTATTCTCACTCATGGATTTCCACTGAGGTACTGCATAGCAAAGTTAAAACCCCTTCTGTAAATAGTTATATTTCATTATTTTCATATTTATGAACAGTCTTTTCATAGTAATAAGGGTTTCCAGTTGATCGTAGAGGCCAGTAGTGTTAGGCACTGCATTCATGAGCGGAAGAAGACAATTCAGGTCTTGGTACTGTTTAGAAGGACAAGACACAGAAGGAATAAAAGTGGAAAGAGTGCAGGGAAGTTCAGTGGCTTTCTCAGGATCTCATGATGCCAAATTCAATGTCATATAAAGTGGACAGCGTGACAGCTCAGGGACTGCATTTCAGCATTTTCACAGTATGTATCTGGGCTTACAGATTTCTTGTCTCATTTCTAAAGGCCACTTTCTGAAATGTGGGGAAAACTTTCAATGGGTTGAGGTCATTCAGCACCTTGCAAGAAGACTGACCCTGATGTTCAGAGGTGCTGAACACACACAGCTCCTGTCAACTAAGAGTTCACAGTACCTCTGAAAATCAATTCCTATCTAATGGCCTTTTCACCTGTCAGAAATAATTGCTGTTTCACAGGAGCATGCTAACTCAGTCACCATTTTGTTTTTAAAGGAAACTATTTATTTTTAGTCTCCTTGGAAACTGATCTGCTAAGGAGAAATATCAGGAACAAATTGTGTCCCTAAAGGAAAATACATTTTATATGAAATGCTAATTCTGCTGATTGTCAGTCTGAAAATATATACCTTTTAATAGTTCTTTCCCTTGCAGAAAAATCTGTTTAACTAATCTGATCTATAAAAAAGTCTTTTTTCTCATGTTAGAAGGTTAGCTGGATATTCTCTGCTGGGATATATCTTTTATGGTCTAAGAAAATCCTTAATACCAGTAGAAGCAGCATAACATGCAACAGGGGATGTCCTTTCTTTATCTGGATCTGTGCCGACATGTTGAAGAGGCTTTTCACTTAAAGTCATTATCTTCAGACGTACTCCTGATGCCTTCCTAGCTTTAATGTTCCAGAGAAGAACACCTTAACATAATCTTCTGTTGTTTTAAGACAGGTTTGGAAATTAAAGCAAAGCTTTTACATGAATAAAATGTATACATCTGAAAGGATATGACAGCAGGGCCACATCATTAAGTGCAAGTCTTTTCAATGGAAATTAAAATTCATCTTAGGAAATTGTAAGCTGCATGCCTTACCTTCAATAGTTAACAGGCAGTTCTACTGGGATAGCACAATGTGTTAAACCCAAACAGAAAGTTCTAGATGTCATGTCTCTGCAAATCTTTCCTCACAAGGTTAAATGTGTGCATAGCTAGAGTCCTGTATTTTCAAGTGCAGCACCAGGGGGGCATTTGTCTTGTCTCTAGATCACATCTTCAGTTCTGTTTTCTTTTAAACTTGTGTTTCAAGAACAAAATGAAAGTTCACTTAGAGAATTTAACAAAGGTGAAGAGCTATGAACACTTGATTTTTATTTAAAGCTTTTTTAGTCCAGTATGTCCTTAAAACTACTTGTAGAAGTTCTGAGAATGATCTGAGTGATTTAGACAACTATGCAATGTAAAAACCCTAAGTACCTGGTTTTGATGCATAGCAAATATTTCCATACAGATCTTCTTCACATGTATCCCTGGGTAAATGCCATGGGTATTCAGATTCTAAAAGCCAGAATAGTAAATCAATAGTGTGCATTTATCATAAGATTTATTATTCCCTAAAGTCTCCTAGCTGTCCAGGGATATATTATGGCTCATTCCTATTTTCAGGGAAGCCAATGACTAAATGTTATCAAGGACCAGAGCTCCCTCCCTCATGCAGGTGTTGGAGTTTGAAATTATAAGTTACTACGATTTGTACTCTGAAAGTTGAATGTCCCAGAGCAGTACGGCTGTATCCCAAGGAAAACAGCTGGGGACTACTGTCATGAACACTGCATGGGGAAAAGAGACAGCAACCTCAGTTTTTAGTGAAATAGTTTTCATGACACTACACACCACCAGCATTCTGCATAGGCATCTTTTCTAACTTAAAACAATCTGTATGCTTCTGATGAAAGAATACAATCCCCTTTAGGTTCTTACCTTGACAGAAATAATAAAAGATCACTTAATCCCCATGGTTCATCCTTTGACACAGTCATGAAATGAGAAAACTGCACTTGATAGTCTGGCTATGAGTTGTAGATAGGTATTTCTCATGGCTTATCTCATGACTTTTATAACCTATTGTTTGTTGTGGTTTGTTTGTTTTTATTTCTGTCTATGTATGATTATAGTGTGTAGCTTTCTTTCCTGCAATTTATCACTATAATTCTTGTTTTGCTTCCTTCTAGAAAGGAAAACTTTGCAGTACTATGGAATCATGCTGTCTTTTCTTCCTGACTTGTGCTCTTCATCTCCCATTGCCTTGGGGCCATTACTTTAATAGAATAGTTCTTCAACTGAGTTAGAAGATTATCTGTTTCATTGTTATTCTGCCTGGATGTAATTATCATTAAAAATATTCATCTGCTTAGAAATTAACATTGAAAGTGGCATTGACTAATAATTTCGTTATGGATGAAACTACATGTCAACTCATGTCACTTTGGTTCCTGATTTAAACTGATGAACTTATTGATACAGTAAAAAAGTAACNTTCATTAAATTGTAACTCCAACTCATAATCTCTCTTGTGGTGGGTCCATTTCTCCTGTCGGTTTACCCTTAAACCAGCACACATGTACATAAAGCTTTCTTCCACAGTACATGCATGCACTGCATTGCCACCTTTACAGCCATTTTTGTATCACAGACCACATGTATCTCTTCAGTATATAATAGGAGAAATGTATAAAAATATGCATTTGTTGGTTATAAAATCTATCTTCCTACTTCTGAGCTAATAACCCTTGCAGACAGGTATGATCAAATAGACAAATATTTGGTGTAATGATACTATTTAGTCATTTTGTTCAGCTCCAATGCTCCATCTTATCAACCATCTCTTCTGGTACATGTAAGGTGTGTCAAGTTGAGTGATATGATAAGACTTTGTAGTAAGGCTAAGTATTCCATGACAATATATCCTACCTCATCTTTACATGTTACTGCAGAAATGTAATGCTAGTTCCTGTAAAAGTCCCTTAAATACACAAATTCCCTATGTATATATGTGAAATGTTACACTACAATATACTTCAAACCTTCAATGAATAAGGGGATTTAAACTAGGGATGGGAAAAAAAAGAAAACAAAAAAAGAGAAATTAAACACACCCAGTAATTATTCCTAGTCTTGTTGTCCTCAAATGTCCTAACTGAATCAAAAGAAAGTATTTCTCCCATGGTCTCCATCTTAGCATTTCAACAGTAGGTTAAAAACTGCTTTTCAAGTAATATACTACTTATAACCATTTCTTTACATGCTCCCCAACATCCAATTGCAACTCTATGCTAAAGAAGATTAACAGCAAGCTGACTTCTAGTGAAGATGTAGTGATCAGGCAACAATCTGTGTTTCAGTTCATTGGGGACACCAGACATTGCAGACTTTTACAGTATTACGTGAAGCAGAGAGTGTCTCACACTAGATCAGAATTTATTGCACTCCATCTGTCAACAAAAGTGATGAATCATTGTAGTTGGGGAAGCTCTTCCCTTTCCAACAAACAATATATTGTAGAGGTCAGTTGATTAGTTGACCATGTTCACTTTGGCATTTCAGCTTAATATATTTGCAATTAATTTTTGTATCTTTGAAAAACAAAATTTTAGAAAATTATTTTCTAACTAAGGAAAAACGTTCTATTTTTACAGGTTTTGATGATTGTCTTTTCACCAACCTGATATAGAAAAAGACAATGCCATTCCAACTCACTGTCTGTTCTTATTTTGATAAAGTCATGGAAGTATTGACTTTACATGGATTCAAGCTTGCATTGAAGACATGCTTCCAATGCAGCTTCTGTTAACAAAGAAGAGTGTCTTGGTTTCAGCTGAGAGAAAGATATTTTTCTTCCTAGTAGCTGGTATAGTGCTGTGGTTTGGATCTAGTATGAGAATAATGTTGATATTTAGTCTAAATCAAGGACTTTTCAGTGTCTCATGCTCTGCCAGCACAGATGCATGAGAAGCCAGGAGGATTCATGGCTAGGAGAGCTGCCCCAAACTGGCTAAAGGTATTCCATTCCATAGGATGTCATGTCCAGTATATAAACTGGGGGAAATATTCCAGGAGGCGCTGGTTGCTGCTTGGGGATGGACTGGGTATTGGTCAGTGGATGAAGAGCAATTGGAGGGTGCAGCACTTGATTCTCTTGGGGTTTGTTCCTCTTTTTCCTTTTCCATTTATATTATTATAATCATCACAATAGTTAATATTTTACTTTATTTAAGCTATTAAAGTGTTTTTACCTCAGTATATGGGTTTTACCTTCCCATTGGGCTAGGGGTTGGGGACTGAGCTGTGTGGTACTTAGTTGCCATCTGGGCTTAAATCACAACACAGTGGTATAACTTTTCCTTCAATAGGAGTCATACTCCAATACTGATATAAAATTAGTTGAGGTGGAGTTATAATGCAAAAAGTGGGTTATATTTTGATGAGGGTCAACAACTGTAGACTTCCTTGTAAACTCATTTGCCTCAATAAGAGACAAAAAGATTCCAAAATTCCGGGAATAAAGCCCTCAAAGATAAACATCTGCAGATTGGGGGTCAATAGTATAAATTGGAGGGGAAAGAAAAACAAAAACAAACAACAACAAAAAAAAAAGGAAGGGAAAAAATAAAAAAAAAACACTAAATAGCAGCTTTCAGTTAAAAAAGCCTTCAATCACCTCAAATTCTTGTTTTCTACAAGGGGCCTTAAGGTGTGTTGCCTTTGTTTAATATAAAGAATGCAATCCACACAGGAGAGGTTACATGAGAAGAGGCCTTTTCTTAAGAAGACTTTTCAAGTGCACACTGTTCATTGAAGCTGAGCTCAGCACACAAAGGGAGGGAGAGAGAAACATTCTCTGAGACACCTGGAGTCACTGTTCCATCTGTTTTAAGGTTATAGCACACGCAAGGAAAGAAACTTCTTGATGGCACTGCTAATCTGCTTCAGTCTAAGGACATTACACAGCTCTTCACCACTTCAGTTTGCATCTTAGCTCCATGTTTGAATGCTATTTCCTGCACTGAAATGTACAGCTCTGGTGTCACCTAATAACTGACACAATTTTATAGCACTGTATTGTCTCCAGCAGTGAACTTCCCCCACATAAGAGGCATAGGTTCAAATCCCATTCCTGAAAGCAGCTCCTGAGTTTATTTAGACTTCTCTCAGCCATGGAAAGCTGCACAGGGCAGTACAAACCATACACTCCTTGGAGACTTGAATACAGCTCTGCTGAGCTTGCTGGAGAAGCAGCTTCTCAAACCATTCCCAGTGTCTTTTTCATGTAACTAAGCACCAAAACAGTAACTTTACATACACACATGTCCAAGAGCCTCGGTGGGAGTGCTATAAATGCCATAGGATTTGGATTTTCAACATGAAAATAGTAAGTGAAGTACTGCAGAGACTAAAATCTTCATCTGAGCTCCTCACAAACTTTCAGTTGGTACTTGGAAGGAAAACAGAAAAGTGATCTAATGCTTAAAGAGCATTTGTCATTTTCCTCAGAATTGAAATAAGCAACATATGTAAAGGTTTCATGCAAAGAATATAGCAGCACAATACAGTCTAAAGCTGCCTTTCCTCTGAAATTAAACTTTTCTATAAAAACCTGAAAAATCTATTGATACAGAACTGTTTATTCCTTTATAAATCTTTGACTAACGTCAGTGACTAAAATCCTGAGAAAGGAAATCAATGTAACTGGTGATTATCTGTCCCCAGGTGTTATTTACAAAGATTATACCTCTTCTTAACACTGCCTATCTAAGCGTGAATTTAAGTGTCACATGCATAATTCCATCTCTTCATTTTTTGGTGATGCTTAAAAGTCAAAAGATTGAAAGACAAAGACTGAAATAAAATAAAGATTTCAGGTTTTCATTTTCAAAAGTATTAAGGAACATTTTTAGTTATAGAAAGGATCCATTCAGATGTTATGTAATTCTGATTACAGATTTCATCATGGTAACTAGGGACAGATTTAGGTGCACATGATTACAGCAATTTGACTTTAGACATATACCTTAATTTTTATTTTATTTTTAACCCAATGGAATTCTGCACAATTGGATAGGAAATATTCATTCATTCTTTCTTGAGAGGATTTCACCTTCCCACTCCTTCTCAGGCTTGAAACTTCCACACAAATGACAAACACGGCAGTATAAAACAAAAGATTTATCAGCTAACAAAAAATAATATTTTATCTCCAAACTATGTAGTGTTTCAGACAATTACTCAATTTATCCTACCTCATCCTATGATGCATTGTTATTTGCATAACATTCAAAAACTTTGACATTTCTTAAGCCAAAGATAAGTTTTTGTGTTGTTGCTCAGATAGCTTTCATAGATTATTGCAATCTTTTTGCTGATACATACATATATATACGGCAAGTGGGCAATTCTTATTAAAAATAAGGGGTGGCAGAATGTGCCCAGGGCCCGGGGTGTTCTTGACTTGGAACTTCTGCATTCACTTGCTTGTACAACATTATTATTCAGGTGCAATGATTTATTTCTCGTGATATAAAAGATAAATCAGCCTCCACTTTGAATTTATCAACATTGAGCAGTTACAACCCTCATTGAAATTAATGGTACTTGAGAACACTGCCCACAAAAAGGCTAAGAAAACCCTAATATTCTACCTATGAAAATTAAAACTGAGTTTAAGTCTTTTCTATTTATACATATGTATTGTAGGAACAAATGGTTATTTCCGAGAAACACTAAAATGCTATTTAAATAAAAAAAACCCTGAAAACAGACTTGCAAGAAACATTACTATTATGTTTTCAAAAACAAGAAATCCAGAATGTCTGTTACACTACTCCAGTGTGATGTCTTGAATGCTGGGCTTTTTTAAACTAGTTCTGGTGATGTAGAAGATAACTTTAAATGCATCCAAATTGATGATAGGAGGGGAAAGTCAATCAAACGAACCAAAAAGTAACCTGAAGTAATGGAAAATGCACCTCAAGATCTGATAAATTATTTCAGTGGGCTACTCATCAATGACTCATTTCTGGTCTGAATTGTTCTAGTTGCAATGCCTACAATATTCTTTCAAACAACTAGTCTCTTTCCATCTTCATCACTAGCCCATACAGCTCCTTCTATCAAGTTTGTGCTCTACTGGAGAAGCTGTGCAGACTTTATCTCCTACATTAACATTGCAGGTAAGATACACAGATCCAGCTCCTCTTATGTGATTTTGCCTCCTGCATTCACATTGCAGATACCCCTATCCCCAATTACCACCTACCACGGTCCTACTTAACTGTTACTGTATGAGCTCACAGATCTAGTTTCTCACAATTCTCACTGTCAGGCACATTTTTTGAATCCTATATCATTCTTGTAGATCTTATCTGAAGATCCTCTAATTTAGCAAGATATTGGTGTCTTATGAGATGGCATAATAATTCTGCAATAGGTGATACTTAAGTCCCAATATAGAACCAAGATAACCCTACTTCATATTTTTCTTTTAAACAAACCATTAAATTTAATTAGTCATTTTAAACAATAGTAAATGATAGTTTTAACTAAATAGTTTAATTCAATGTTTTAAGCTAACAAACTGCTCCCCAGGATAGTACTGCCTCTTCAGCTGTCATGCTACACTAGAAGACTGCATTACACTGGAGCCCTGAAATCAGACAGTTACTTTTGAATCCTCAGCAACAACTGCATTGGAAGACTTGTCTGTTAGTTTGCAATCTGTTCAGTGTCTTACATGTTAATCTTGATCATGGGAGTTGGACTACACTACAAAATTTTTTGGGACAAGCTCTCTAAATTTATTTCTGTAGGTCTTACTGATGAAGACAGGCTTTTTCTTCTGGTTCTTGCAATTTTTATCATTCATTGTTCCTTGTTTTGGTCTACTAATCCTGTAAAAGGGCCTCATTCCCTATAAAGAACCCATGAAAAAATTCCCAGATTCTTCTCAAGAAAGATACAATATATGAACAAAGTGAAAATACATTACAGAGTGAGGAAAGAATGGTTGTGTGTTTGATATGCATGCCAAAACCCCACATGATGACCCTTAGAGAAAACTCAATGAAAGTAACAATTCATGAATGTAAGTCCATTCCTATGGACTTACAGTTAACTTTCAGGTTGGAGCTAACCTCCAACCTGGTTTTAAATGTCAAGAGAATTTTACTATTTTCAAATATTTCCTGATTATTCCACAAATGTATAATTCAAATCCAATGTCAAAATAAAGATGTTTGGCTTGAAAATGGAGGGACAGAGTTCCTGTCTGACATTTGCATCATAAATCCAGCCAGGAATCAGAGTGCACTAGCCCACTGAAAGCTGGAGAACTCTGACGATAAACAAGCACACTGGGAGGCACAGAATTATCGCTAAATGGATTATTTATGCTAGTTCTCAAAACAAGGAAGGGAGGTGAATAATCCTCTTCATATCTCAAGGCTGCTGATCAAATAAAAATTTCCAAGTACAATAAAAAATTTGGCTCCTAGAAATATATTGGAACTGCTTGAGCTTTTCTTCCCTCAATTCAGGAGAGAAAATTGTTCCACAGCTGCAAAGAATCAATTTTTGTTACTCCTGAATTAGGATTTAAGTTCCCTGTGGGACTGCTTAAGCCTTCCACCCCCTTCAGCTCTCTGTGGGAGGCACCCATGGTTCTGAGGAAAAACACTTCTGAGGCCAGGCCAAGTTTGGAGCTAGACAGCATAGTCAGGTGTTGAAGCCAAGTCTGTGAACCTCCATGGCACAGAGGTCCTACAGACTTAGAAGTGGGGCAGGGCAGGGGGAAGATTCACATCTTGCTTTTCCTCCTTTTCTTCCCACTTTGTGCTGGACTTGGCAAGATTTTGCCTCAGGTACACAGGGGAAGTTATGCATAACCTTGAAAAATTAGGCCAGTCACAAACCTGGTAGGTTTGCACAAGATTTAAAGGTGAAATTAGCATCACGTGTACAGGCAATGATCAAAAGCCCAGTGGAATTCATGGGCAAGTTTCCACTGAGATCAGTGGGCTCTGGATTACACCCATAAAGCCTGACTAATGAGGCGTTATGTGGATTAAAGCACAGGTTAAACCAGAAAATACAGTATTTCTGTGCCAATGGGATTCTGGATCTCTTTGGCTTCCCATAGACATAGCAATGGGAACAGAAAGTCCCTTGCAAAACTGTTGCATGCAGTCAGACTCCAAGCTCTCAAAGAGGCCATGGGCTCCAGGCCTGCAGCAATAAGGACTTAGATTGTAAGCTCACAGACAGTGCTTTGGTGTCACATAAATTACCAGGTTTTCATGAAGGATAACACTAACAAGTGTGCATTTCCTTTTTCCCTCCTCTCTTATGTTTTTGCATCTGTTGTGCATGGGAAGGTGAGGTTATATCAATTTTAAAACACCTATATATGTGTAAGGCATGAAGGGAGAAGGCATATTTTGAAAAGATGAGTCAATAACTGCAGGTCTTGCAGAATACTTATTGCCAGACTGGTTTCCAGAGTCAGGTATCTTGTAAAGGCACATAATGAGATGAGACACAATAATCTGTGGTAAGAGGAATCTTACTACTTTATAGTTAAATGAATTTCACACATCAAGGAGGAATGCCACACTTTTGTTCTACTGATTTGCTATCACCAACACTGTTAAGAGGTATTAGATAGTGGTCAATTTATTTTTATACCTCTCTTTCGCACTGCCTGTCTGCAAATGCATGATTCAGGTCAGTCAGAGAATAAAATAGATATTATAATGTCCAGGAACCTCTAAGCTCATTATCTTGATCATCAGAAAAGGTTTTAGCCATGCCAGTGCTCAGAAGGAACAATGGCTAGGCATCCAAAAGTATCTTAATTCATAGAAATGAAGAATACAGCTTACAGCACAGACCAAAAAGAGGAAGGTGGGCACTCCTGCCTTCTGCAAAGTATTGCATTTCAGCTGCTCCCACCAAAGCCAATACAATCAGCATGAATCACAAACTTGTAGGAAGCAGGTGATTTTCCTTTCCTCTGCAGAAGGCCATAAATCCCATTGGCCTGAATGGACTCGGAATTCTCACTTCAAAAAGTGCCAGTAAGTTGCTGGTTTATATACTGTCCTACACAGAATGCTGGTTCTGAGTCAGTTCTCATCATCTCCCTCCTGCCTTTCTTAGCACTAAGCAATTTGGAGAGCTGCTGATTCACTTAAGCTGGTTAACAAAAGTTTTAAACGCAATGTCAAGAAATCTCAATTAAATTAGAAATATCATATCTACCAGATAGATAAGATTTAATTGGGACTAAGAGTCTTAATATTTCAGTGCTTATAGAGCAGCTGCATACCATAAGATATGCCATAATGTGCATCAAAGCACATCTTCTTCACAATATAATCTATGGAACATTACTGAAAAGAAGATGTGACAGCAGCACAAATGATTACACAAACCATAGAGTCATCATGTAGAACTAAGGACTGCACCTAAATTGATGGTTTACATTTAAAGTATCTCATGAAGTTTATCTTTTCTGACCAGCCACAAAGTTGGAGCAACAAAAAAAGGCTGTACATAGAACAAAACATCTCAGAGACAAATGTTGCAGAACTCCTTTGTTTATTCAAACTGCATTTCTGCTCTACACAATATGAACTTTGTCTAGTTTCAATATTCTTGTACATCTAAGCAACATAAGTCTATAGTGTAAAGAGAAATGCTGGTCAAAATACTGCAATTCTGTAGATAGAAACTTAAGTACATCAGACTGAAGTGGACTACATAATCTGCATTTCTGAAACTGTATCAAGTTATTAAAACCTATTGTGTTTAACTATTCAAACAGCATTTGCAAACATTGCAGCACGGATTCTAAAAAGAAATTTATAAGTAACCCTGTAGCAAGAGTTCCCAACATAAATTGCTCAAGAGATAGTTTCTTTATAACATTGAACTTAGCTTTCCCAATTTTGTCACAGTCACTGGTCACTTGTAATCAATACTGTGTAAGACCTGCAGAGAAAACTACTATTTGCAGTGTTTCCTGGCCCCTCTTTTACCGAGCGATGCACTCCAGGCCATGTTCAGCATGGAGCATGGGAAAGTGTAGGCGTATAGTTCTCGGCCCTGAAGTCAGGAGCTACTGCCGAACTTGGCAGGGATTGGGATCCAGCAGCAGCTGCTCCTCATGAAGGTCATGCAATCCATCCCATGAGAGCCGAGACAACCTGCTTCTTTACTCCTGCTGGGTGTCCAATGAAGCAGAACCTGAGGGATCCCCGTGTGCATGGAAAGAAAGCCTTCCATCTCTGAATGGGCAGATGCCTGTCCTGCTGCTGTGGTCAGAGCTCACCAGGAGCTGTGATGCAGGTCCTGCTGCCCCTCTGAACAGGCAGAACTCCTTCATGCCTGAAGAAGATCAAGGGCTGGTGCCGGACTCCTCTAATGGAAACGCCCGTGTGACTCAGCTGAACAAGTGGGTCATACTGACTTCCCTGTAGGCAGGACTGACTCTCACCCAAAGAACAGAGGGATCCATTCCCTTCAGAGCTTTACCAACCTCACTAAAATCTTATTTATTCGTCTCTCATAATAGCTGTGACATGTAGTCACGGTAAAAGGCAGCAGAAGTGGAAAAGAACATGATAAGAAACAGTGTAAGTAACTCGTTATCAAGACAATGCAAAGATGAGCCTGGTTAGTTGTAAAACATTGAAAATCAGAAAAAAACCAGAAAAGTCATTATGACATGTAAAAAGTTACCTCATGCTTTTGCAAGGGCTTAAACATCTTACAGAGTTACTGCACCTGCACAGTTTTGCAAGTTGTTCCCCAGGCTGCAAAAGCAGGCATGTGGCAACTCAAGAGTATAAAAAGGGAAATCCCAAGGAAGTTATAAGCTTCTTTAAAAAGTAATAATCCCTTTATCTGCAATCCTTGTTGTCAGTTTGAGCAGTGTATATGTATAAGCTCTGCCTAGTCATGAGCAGGGATTTGTACTTAGTTCAAAATAAAGCTATGAGAAGGGAGAAGTGTGTCTAGTGCCATGCCTAGCACAGACAGGACACCCAAGTAAGCACCACTTCAAAGCTTATTTCTGAGTAAACTTGTTCCAGGTTCTTGCATGCTCTAATCCAGAACGGAGGTACAGGCTTAGTACAATTTAATGTTTTTATTATCTCTGTACTCACTGGTTTTACTGTTTAGTATTCTGTCAACTTTCACATTAAATTACCATCTTCCACAACAAATTTCTATTCCTGGGGAACTGAAAATAAAAATAGCAGATGTCTCTGCTCAAGCAGATTGCAAAGTGTATAATTCTTTTTTTTTTTTTATTTAAACAACCTCCATACATTCTCTAAGAAAAACATACTTAAGCAGTTTCTTTAAAAAAATAAAAGAGTTAAAGCTTTGATGTGATGGATGCATTGAACATGTCAGGAAGAGTATTATCAAAAGGAGAAGTTTAAAGCCATTCCCTGGGGTATATATGTTTTGATGTCCTACTGTCCTTGTCATACATGAAAGTATTTGGTCTATCTAGAAATTCATTTGACCCAGAAAAACAAATCATTCAGCGTTAACAGGGTAAAAAACCCCACACACAGAACAAGGACTGGGAGTATGATGCACTCACTATTACACTGCACTCTCTGTTTGAAGTAGATTAAGAAGAAGCATAATAAGTAATTAAAATGTGTCCCATTGGGCCTGTACTACTGTCCAAACACTTCTGTAATAAAAAAAAAGCACAAAAAATTCCCACAACAAAGGACTCTAACTCCCAGACGTCTTGAATTGGTTTCTTCAGGTCTCTGCCTGAGGTTTCATTCATATGGCACAAGATTCCTAGGGGGCAATATACCTGGAAAGAAAATTTTCTCAATGGAAGATAAAAGTGATCTAAGGACAGGATCATCTTACATTTCTTCTGTATGAAAATATAGCCATTAACACATGATTCAGATAATAGAGAGAAAGAAAAGTTGCACCAAATGCAATTATTCAGCCTCCCTGAGATTATATACTATTTATCGTTTCCCTAATATTAAATACAATATATTATTTGTACTTAATAAAATCAGATTTAAAATTACTCTTAACCCTCTGGCAAAAGCATTTGATCCAAAGACATCTTATAAAATGCAAGCTGAAAAATTCTTCCCTCAACTTCAGAGCATTTGTTGAAAACAAAGACAACTCAGTAGCAAACTTCAGTGTGGCTTCCAGGACAGTTTCTGTGTCCAGCAGAGGGCACAGAGAAGACTTATTTGCCATATTTTGTGAAGGTCTGATAAAGTCCTCTTTATAGTTAGCAAACAGACTTCCACAGACTTCAACATCAATTGGGTCACAACTTTATTTGGAAATGATGCTTGGTGACTCCCATAAACTCCTTCAAGAATGAGAAAGCATGACTTTTAGAGCAAGGTGTAGCAAAACTCAGTGACTTATGGAGAAAACTAGCTGCACCTAGATCCACAGCCGAGAGCTAGCAATAAACTTTTCAAAAAACTTGGCTATGCAAGAGTGAACAGCATTTCTGGCAAACCAGCAATCAGATAAGGATAAGAAGTGTTACCAGTTCAACAATCTCAGAATAATTTTCTTAAAATGTCAGTACAGCTAAAGGAGAGCCAACTTGCTTTGCGGTCTTCAACCAGCCCTCCAATTTTGTCTTTTGGCAGAGTGATGGTACAAGCAGAGAAGACTTAGAACTGAAGTAAATCATGGAGATGCCCTTAGATCTGATACATCACATGTCTAAGCAGTGATGAATTACAGCCCTTTGGAAAGGTTCACTGTAATGAAAAAAGTGACCTTGAATGCTAGTGATGACAATCCACCCAGGAGTGGCTACTCTCGTCCAACAGTGAGAGTCAGTCAGTTGCAACTTTATCATCCTGAAACTCATGGCTCACTGCTGGAAAGAATTTGAAAGAGACAAAGCTGCAAACTTTATAGTAGTTCCAAATCTATCCCCTGGCTCGGGGCTTCCTGCGCACTTGCACATTCTCACATGCTAAAACACAGTTTTGGAGAAGTGAAGCCTGTCTGTTTTTAAGAGCCCTTGCTTTTGGGATGAACAGCATGAATGAATGCACACAAAAAATTCCACAAGGCTGTCACAGACGTGTCCCAGTTTGTACAAAATAAACACACCTTAGACAGACCCTTTCCCACACCATAAATGTTTTGTACTAAGTAGAGAAGTACTAAAATACAGATTTATTAGCATATGTACAAACCCAATATTCTTGCGAAAATATTTATTTGAAGTGCAGCAAACCTTGCCTTACTAAAGTGATTAATTCTTCTTACCATTTTTCCTTTATGTACTGATCACAGCTTCGCAACAGATTCAAACATGAAGTGCATGGCTAAATGTTAAAAATTGTGGTAATATTAGTATATTGCTGACTTGCCTAATGATAAAATGTTCTGACAAAGTATAAAATGCAAATCATGTGTTATTGCCTTAAATTGTTCCAGTTCATTTACCTTGCTATGAGCATTCATTACAGCTAATTATTGCAACAGATTTTTATTATTCATAATTACTTTTTCACATTGTAATGATCATAAATTTTGAAAATTCTGGTCATTATCTGTCACCATTCATGCTTGTCAGATCTCTTTTTCGTACAGAACATTTTGCATACTCGTTATCATTAATACATTTGAGAGCTGTTATTATTCAAAAGTAGTAAGGATCTTTTAAAGAAACTGCAGTAGTGTTTCTTAAATATATCCTTTTAGTCCTAATGACAGACCGATGCTGATCTTAACTTAAAAAATAAAATTAAATGCCCCTAATTAAATGTACAGTTTCTTCCTTGCACTCACTCTGCCAGGCTCATGAATGCTGTTAGACAGAAATTATTTCCTTGTTATTATCATCCAGGCAGCAAGGCATTTTAAAGACCAACTTGTAAAATGAAAAGGTTGAAAACATAAAGAATTCCTTTCCAGCAAACTTGGAGAATGAGAGAAACAGCAAAGCAGGGAAAGAACAGCTACACAGCTGTAAGCAACAAAATGTTCACAGAACCAAGAAACACTCAATAACTTAAGCTCATCAATCTGGTCCCATTTTATGAGGTAGCTGTAGACGTCAGATAGCTGTTTCATCAGACAGAATAAACACAGAGGTTTTATTGTTGGGACTGACACTATTCTGCAGTTGCACTTGGTTTGCTACTTCTGAATAGACCAAAACACAAAATGAGTACTTCCCTCCAACAGAAGGGACTGATTTAGTCTGACCAGAACAACAGATATTACTGGGTAATTTCATAAAAGCTAAAAAAATAGTTTAGGTGACCTGAACTGGCATATGAAATAAGTACATAAAAATAAAAGAAATAAACCCAACTAATGAAAGAAACGTTTATTTGCTATGTCATTCAGTGCCATCAGAAATTCTGAGTTTATTCATTGCCAACAATGACACTTTAATGATTGTATCTTGCTAACATATACTATGGTGAACAGAGAAAAGGAAAATTGCACTGCATATCCAAAACTAGGTGGGTCTTTTATTAATATTTCTCAGATCTCTGAGGAAGGTAGTGTAGATAGGAGCTCACTAGATATGCTTACTATCTGCAGAGCAGATTAAATTACAGGGAAAAAGAAAGAATTTACAGATTTCACTTTTTCATCAAGCTTGTGCATAACATGATGCCAGCATAGTTAGAGTAAATCTTTCTAAACAATTTGGACAGAACACAGTTAGGCAGCTTTAAAAGAAAATAACTACACATGTGTTGACAAAACTATTGTACCTCTGACATGAAAAGCATAAGATAAGGAGGTTACCAGTCATGGTTGACTAAATAAAGCCTTCAACAGAACTTGACATTCGATGATCCAACTTGAAAGGTTATGGAACACATTCCAGGCTGATTAAATGGGTCAGAGCTTTTCCTATGGACCATAGCCAGCAGGTTAAAGTCAATTGTGTCCCCTCCAATTGGCAAGCGATTAATGGAGATGTCTCCCCCGGGCACTAAACTGGGACCTTTACTCTTTCTACTAATGATTAACAACCTGGTATTATATGATGCAGCAGTAGAGAATATGCACATGATGCTTCTCTTACACAGTCTCTTCTAAATCACTTCATTACAGGTCTTAAACTTTAATAAAAAGATAACATAAAATAAATAGTTGTTCATGATTTTGAGAGTTACTAATCAGTAAGAACTGCACGCTCTGTTCTTAGCTGAGCAATACAAACACAGAACAAATCCACTTATTGCATTAATTTACTTGATTTACACAGTAGAGTTGAGATCATTATCTGTACTTTTTCCCTGATATTCCTAGGAGAAATATATTAGAACAATGTGTAAATTCAAATAAGAATAGGTAAAAATACTCATTTTCATTTCCCTATTAAAAAAACAAGCTTGGAAAAATCTCTAAATTCTCTAAGCTAAATCTCTATCAGCAAATAACTTAAGATATCATTAAGAAGAAGCTCCACTTAAAAAGACTGGTACAGGCATCAGGACTATTTTTGTGTAAATTTACAATCCATGATTTGGACACACTTCAGAAGAAGAAGTGATCGATATTTGAAAACTTTCCTTTGCAATTAAGAAAAGAGAGCTGGAGACAACCAGACTATATGTTTCAAATGGAATATAGAAGCAATGTTTTAGGAGAAATTCAAATATTAATTAAAAGAAGTCGGATGAATCTGACTTGCACAATTATCTGAAAGCAGTGTGTTAAGCTGGTTCTTTGCTAATTTTGTTCATAGCTAACTGTATCCTCTTTTTTTCATAATGCAAGTAAGATATGCCTTTATTCCCTTAAGTTCCCTTCAAAGTTCTGCTTAAACTTTTAAACCTATATATTGGAGGAGGGGAGTGGATGGTGTCTTTTTTATTTCTAGAAATAGAATTTAAATACTCTATTTTAGATAAAGCAAGATATACTGAGAAAACCTTCAGACAAAATCAGTCTGAGGCTTGGTGTTCAAAGGACATCAGATGTAATTGCATTCATCAGTTTGGGGACACATGGGAAGATGAACTCATGACTGACCCTGAGCTAATGTCCCCACTTCTTTGAGCAGATCAAAATGAGATCACCACATATAAAATTTGTGGAAAACATCCTCAGAAGAAAGAAAAGGGAAAAGGATACATGGAAAAATTAATTGCAGTTTTTAAAAGTGAGATGTGACTCTAAAAAGAAGCACCTAAGTTAAAAAAAATAAATTAAAAAGCCAATACTTATATTTTAAAATCTTAAAAGATTACTGCATATATCTACATAAAGTTGTAAGCAATCAAAAGATTATGTTTCTAATGGGGAGTAGGTTCTCAGATTTATGCTAAGAAAATATATCTTTACCAACCAACAATAAAGAGAAACATCACATCAATGGCAATAATGTCTGAAAAAAAATAATGAGTGAGAAAATGAAAAGACTGAAGAGACGTGGTCACTGTTGCAATTACCAGTCTTACAAGTTCACTGGAAATGTCATATCACATTTGAAAGTTTTTTTCCTAAATGATGTGTCTAGTTACACAAGTAATAACTTGAAAAAGCCCTCCAGTCAGGAGGTTGGATTAGGTGCTGACAGTTGTCCTTTGCACCATCACAATCTATGAATCTCTAAATTTAATATATTTATTTCTTGCCATTTGTAAAGCTGCACTTGACAACAAATGAAAAGTTTTGGGTTTATGTTATGACATCACTGTGAAATATTGTGAGGATAATAAACTTGTCATCGGTATGTTAAAGCTCAGACTTTTAATACAGCAATCTGGTAAAATATAGCAAGAAGGTAAAACAGTATTAAATTGAAACTTGTAATAATTAATCTAGTATCATTCATTTTCTCTTCCTAGAAGCATAGAAATGTTGATCGGAAGTGATCTATGGCAGCCCTCTTGGTCACAGCAAGGCAACTTAAATGTCTCAGAGCTGTTGCCCTTTATGTCATCTGGTGCTACTGAGAAGAGTATGACTGTGCCAGCTTTGAGACTGCCTTTTAAGCAGCTGTAAGCTCTCAGATCATGCTTTAGCCTCCTCGATATCTAGCCTTATCACTACTTAGATACTTGTCAAACTCTAAAAACAAAGCTGTCAAATACTGTAATTCAGGTACCAGTGAAAAGGGACACTTTATTCTTCTACTTGGCAACTAAGAAAATAATTAGCTTGCAACTTTCCTGTTCCAGGGTGTATCTCGAGCCTTTTAAAAAATAATTAAGTATCCTTACAAAGTTACCATGACAAACCTTTCTGGTTCCTAAGAAACATCAGGCTGCTCTGAGGAAAAAGCATTTCTTGTTCTCTCCTTCCTGGTTTAAATACCCAGTAATCTGTGGACCTAAATGTGTTGTTTGATGCGTCTTAGATGCAAGAGAACAATACAAATGTTTTATATGTGTAATATGTATATTGAAGCTCTGAAAGGAAAAATTTAATAGCCTTTGATACTTTTTCAGACTCTCAGCAGCCCCCTTCAAGTTATCTCTATGACACATCTCACTTCAGAATGAAAAAGTGGGAAGGTGTCTGGCAGAAAATGCCCACAATAAAATTAAACCTCATTAGTATCTCTTTTTATTGTCAAAGCACTGAATAGATATTTAAAAGCTACATCCAGAATATTCCTCAGACCAGGACTATCACTTCACTGAGTGTCTGATGTTAACCATCAGTCATCTTAGAAGATTTCTTGAAGGCTAGAAATCTAGGAATTGCCAGCTGGCAATTGTAATCAATGGCAAGGGAAAACAAAACAAAACAAAAAACCCAATAACAAACAAAAGAACCTGAGAAGTGGCTCATCTCTTTCATCACTATTGTTGACAGGTATATTATTTGGAACTGAGATAACTTATTTCAATGGACATAGTTTTACATCTAATATGCATAAACCAGGATGAATTACATGGCATGTTTTGAGTATCTAGCCATAACATCTACCTTGAAGGCAGCTCTAAACTATTATAGTTCCAGGTCATCCCATGTCTGAACTTTAGGGAAGAACATGCAATCTAAGACAATGACCCAAAGATTTAAAGTATCATTGTTTAATATCTTAAACCTCTCAGGTAATGAATTAAAAAGTAACAGTTTCACTTGTGAGGCAAAAGTGAAAGCATGAGACAACAGGAGGAATCAGAGGTCTGCTTGCCATTGCAGAGCTACAAGTTCATCAGGATCCCAGAGGTATGGTGGATTGGCTCACACAGCCGGAGTGCCCTTGCTGGGTACAGGAACTTCAGGATAAACAGGCTGAAATGGCAAAGATGGACTGTTGTCTGCATAAAGACAGGGAATGAGCCAGCTGAGTCCTTACAGTTTGGGGTTAGACAGTGGACCAACAAGAGTGAAGCTGTAATGAGTGCTATTGTAAGTAAATCAGCAGACTTAATGCAAGGTAGTTCTACAAACCTTGCCCAATGTATATCTCAAGACCATGTAACTATTACTGCTTTGAGTCTCCAGCATACTTTCAGAATACTGATAGGTATTAACACCTTGGCTATCTTGGAATGGGTCATTTTTTCAAGAAATATAGGTTTTGTCTTTATAATGAAGGAACCAATTGTTGAAATATCAGGTTTTGTTTCAGGAACAAAATTCTCATTTTCTGAACATCTATCAATAAATCTGAAATAGTCAGAAAACAAAACCAGGTTTTCGTGGTTGTTGGAGCAGAAAATTACCAAGACAATCAGCAAAGTCCACCAAAATGAAAAGCTAAAAGGTACAAGGAGTTACGTGATTAATTAGAAGTCTATTAAAAATGTGTACTGGGTAAGTAAAACTGGGAATTTATTTCTTGGTTTAGGTTAAAAAGCTTGAAAAGACTTAATGAGGGATGCTTGCCCTTCATGTTAAGCTTATGACTAAATCTGGAGTTTAAGTCCACTTGAACCCATTGCCTCTCTAGAGCAAATAAAGTGAGACGCTGAGGTTCAGACTGAGCCTATGTGCAGTGAGAATGTAATCAAATTAACTAACCTTGGACTCTCTAGTTTATCTAACCTTTTTGTGAAGTATTTGAAGAATGCATTATTCTTAATTTGTTCTGTTTCACTATAGCACAATGCACTTTCCAGTTTACCTATATTTCTTTGCCGTTTAACAAGATTTTGAATGTCACTTTAAGCACTAAACACACACACACACATAAAAGCAGTGGATTATCATAATTAAGTTAAATTTGGAGCAATTGTTCTCAGTATGTACTCCTTTCAAATTTGCTACTTCTGCTGCAAATGTGAAGTCCTTGTGAGCATAACTGTGCTGGTGCATTCCACCCACTCCCCACCAGGCTGAACCATGATCTGAGAGCAATTCTAACTATTCTTCCAATATAAGAGATTTTTTTATCACTAGAAACCCTTGTTTGCTTTAAAAAAAAAAATAATAAAAAATGTTTGGAAATAGATAAAAATGAGCAGTGTTACATCTAACCATTGACTTCATTGTCTATCCCTAACTTATCTTCAGAAGTGGCCAGCAATATCTTTACAGCATTTTTGCTTTGCACCTGAATTTCTCCTTTTCAGAGCAAACTGAAGATATAATTTCAGACAGTAAATACTGTAAATACAGTAAATACAGAGTTCAAGATTTTAGCCTGCTTTCAGAAAGATGTTGCCCATATACATAAATAGGCTTCATGTGTAGCTTTTCTCCTTCCTGCACAGTAGATACAGAGAATACTTGAATTGATTCATTTCATGCTGGCAACACAACTTTTCTTGAAAACAGCCTGAAGCAAAATTCAAAGTCTTTTTATTTTTCAAGGAAGATGAGGTGTTACAAGCACTCTGGAGAAACAATTGAGGAAGAAATTGTGACTAAATGCTCAGCCAAGCTAAATGAATAAAAGCAACAACTGCAAGGATGAGTAGAACATCCAGAGGTTAAGACAGCACTGCACCCTGAAGGCTGGAAAGAACATTCATTTATTGCGGTAACCCATTTTAATAGTTGAGGTTGTGGACTTCATTCCCTAACCTGCTGAGCAGGAGACTTTGTTGAGTGTCACTTTATTAGCAGCCGTGATGTCAACTGATCCTCCACCACCTCATTAAATCATCATTAGATAACCAATGTAGCAGCTCAAACAAAGCTGAGGAGCTTCCAAATATTGTGAAGAAATGAAACATGAAAAGACATTTTCATGTTTCCTTGACCAGAGATATTTCATGGAAGAACCTTAGGTATCTGTATCCTGATTTTTATTTGGTTCAAAAAGTTACTGGGAGTTTTTGTTATTGCTGTCCCACATTCTGCCAGCTTCCATCAGGCATTGACATGCCTGTCTATCATGCCTGACAGCACCAGATTCCTTGTAACATGATGCAACTGGACCCATTGTCAGTGGGCCTGACAGTGTTGCAAATACAATGACTGTGTTTAAAGCAGTAAAGG
The DNA here is from genome assembly GCA_013396755.1 of Sclerurus mexicanus. Lineage (NCBI taxonomy): Eukaryota > Metazoa > Chordata > Aves > Passeriformes > Furnariidae > Sclerurus > Sclerurus mexicanus. Next base: position 1,774,628 of record VWZF01001527.1, on the reverse strand, counting down.
GTCAACACTAAAATTTTCAGGTGAACTTTAAGTTCAGATGCTTATCCAAAGCTACTTGGGAGTTACACAAATGTGATTTTGGTTTTGTGCTCCTTCTGAAGGTCACAGGTCAGCAATATTTCTTTTAAATTTGTGCCTAAAATAGCCAAATTCTTACCCTGAAGACACAGAAATCACTTGAAAATAATTTCAGTGAAATAAAAATAGATTTGCACCTATTTTATCCTCTTCTAAGCCATTTTTATTTCCCAGAACCACAGTTTGCTCATACATTCCTCCTCAGCTCAGTGTCCTCAACACTGTAGATCAGCTACTGTACTCAGATCTTTAGGGTCCACCTGGCTCAGGGGTCCATTGTTCAGACACTGCTGCAACCATCAACCTCTCACCAGTTCAGAGAGTTCTATATCACAACGTTTTGACCAGACAGAAATCATCTTAATCATTGCTCAGCTTATGATTTAGATTTCTATCATTATACCCATTCTAACTTCCATCACCTCTCTCTCCCTACTGCCCTAGCCAAGTTACCTCCTTGTAATACAGAGGAACAGGAGCCAAACCCAGGACCCGAAATGAGTGGCATATTGTGTAAACACAGAACACAGAACTGCCTAACAATGAATCTCAATAACTGTGTTTCTAAAGGGTAGCCAGACGAGTAACCCACAGAGAACACACACAATATAATTCTGGTTCTGCCTACAGGAAAATGTCAGCTGCTCTAATTGTGGCACATCCCAGCAAATATTGAAGGTGAGATGATAAATACAGATCAGCTTGACATCAGCTGTCACAAGGAAAACGAATGAACTCACAGTGATGGAAACAGTGGTGAATACCAATAGCACTGATAAATTGAAAGGAAATAACAGAGTCAGATCTTGTCTAGTTGTTTTAATTGATGATTAGACAGAAATGCCATGTTTAAAGAAGGGCATATAAGGCACTCAGGAACAACCACAGCATATGTCTATCAAGCGTAGAAACCTGTCTCCGAAAACAGAGTAAATATACAGCAATATGTCTCCAGCATACTCTCACAATGTCCAACAGACAGTTAAATTATATGTCATGTAATTAAAAAACATGGGGTCTGCGTTTCCAGCCTTTGCTGACTTTTATACCAGATCTTGGTGTCTCAGACTGTTTCAGTAGGAATACTGACTCCTCTGATGTTACCCACTCCTGTCTGTGTACCACATTAACCTTTCAGTTCTTACAGCAAAACCACTTCTATGCTTCTGCTGAGAGCAAATTTGGGCAATTGCTCTGGCTTGAAGTATACTTGGGGGAGAAGAGGGAGAGGGAGAGAGAGAAAAATGTTTTCAAAGCCAAATCAGTTCGCTGCAAGCTGTCAGTGTGGGTGCACAGACATTTGTGCCAGCACAGCTAAGAGACCCATTCACCGCAGCATGAGGAACAAGCAATTGAGAGTGTTTCTGCCTCTTGAGCCTGTTGACAAAACCTTGACAATGGAGGGAAAGAGGCTCAAGTTTGTTATTTTTAAAATCTTTTCCTTACAGATGAGGACATGCCAGCTAACTCACAGGACAGGAGCTGTTGCAGGAACTGGAAGTGCCAGTGAAGGAGACAGTTTTAAAAGCCAAGGGAATCCTTAAAACAAAAGATGCTGAAATAATTCCTTGCTGAAAATTGGAATGAGCACTTGTAACTGTGGACCCTTCTCATAGCAGCTGGTCTGGAACCACTTTTCTTACTTTTTACCAAACTTTTCAGGCCATCTTTACCCTGTCTTTCCCTCACATTTGTTGAATACTGCCTCAGTCATAAAACAGACACAAAGCAGGTATACTGCAGCACTCAAGCTGTGCCTGTTTTCAGTCTGTAGTTTTCAATTTTTCATACAATAAGAGAGTACCCTTTCCTACTGAGATACTTTCAGTTATAAATGCCCCCATTGTAGATGGTGCTCTGGAGGGAACTGGTTCAGATAATGCAATGCTGAAAGGCAGGGGAACATTTTTCCTAATTGGACTCTTGAGTTTGGAAAGTCTTTCTTTACTGGCTGAAGGAAATACTTCAGACTCAATGTCAGGACAAGAGATGATATATAAGAAAAGGAGACGGAAGGAATCTAAGGTAGAGCCTAATTTATGACTCCTGAATAAATCTTTTTTGATTGATTGCATTCAGTCTGTTTCTGTGCTCAGTTGAAACTCCCTTAAACAGCAGTCCTGTCTCTTTCATTTGCAAAGAATTTAGAAATATGCCTCTCTCTCTCTTATCTTTGGTGTTCAAATGACTGTAAGCATTTTTTCAGTCTAAGAGTACTGGCCCATATGAATTCCTGGTTTAATACTGTGTCTCTGTGCCAGATATCATTCTGACCCATTATATATAACATAACAAAAGGAGCACTGTAGAAGGAAAAGAGATTTAAAGAGCATAATGAAGACTTGTAGCAGTAGCAAAGGATAAAAATAGTTAGGTGAAAAACAGAAAGGAAGGAAAAAGATCTTGAGACAAAGTAGAAAACTTCAGGCAATAACCCTGCTGTTGAAACAGTAAACAAGCGTTCCAGCTTTCATCTGAAACACTTAGGAAAAACTTGAGTAAAATAAGCTAACAAAGCTCAAGAAAAGATGAATTTGCACAAGACAGTAGAACTAACATCAGGCATAAAGTATCTGCTCCTTCTAATTGTTTTTTCCCTTAATGTATGGAAGGTCTGTGTCAATTTCAAACTGAACTGAATATTATTTAATTAAGTCTATGAAAATAACCCCAGAAGTCCCTATTTCTGTGACTTAGGAAAACTCAGAAGTCATTGGCACCTGCATGAAAACTCCCCAAACATCTAAATGGCATACCTGGATGGGCACATATTCCTGATTTTTTAACATTCTGAGCAAAGGAAGATGAAGGAGTCTGGACAAGTTAACTTGGAAGAGAGATAATGGAAGGAGCAAAGTACATTGACAGAGATTTATTAGTGAATGATATAATACAGACAATAAGACATAATACTGACTCTGTGTTTCTTGCATTAAAGAATAAGGGACTAGTTAAGTGAGAATATTGTGTGTACCAATCAAATCTTAATTCATGTAGTTCAGTTGTGGAATTCTTTGCAACTTGATGTTTTAGAGGCCAAAAGGGCAATCTGGTTGAAAACAAAGTTAGTCAAAGTCATAGATTGTTTTACATTTACTGGTGGTTCTAAATACAACTTTGAAATGCAATTTTCCAGACTGGAAGCATTATAAACCATGGGAGGATCACTCTCTATTGCTAATCATTATTGTTATAAGTGAAGATGGTATATTTTTTTAACAACTCATATATTGGAAGCTGATTTCCTCCAGACTATTTTATAATTTAATGATTAAATTACTGCAAATTAATGATTAAATTACTGCAAATTAAGCCCCTCACAATGAGTCAGAAAAGTCTTCCAAGATTTCTACTTCTAGGTAAGTGGTCTAAAAATAAGTAATACATATATATACTTGTATGTGTGCATATATATATCATGGGAAACTGCACTGCCTATAGTTGGAGGCATATTTAAATTTTCCCTTTATAAAAGAAAGGCAAACTACGTAGATTTAGCACCCTGAGCTTCCTACTTAGCAACACAGTGGAGATTGAAATTATAAGAAATATTCCAGTGCAAATTATGCAGACAGCCTATATAATATCTTGAAATTTCCCACTTGAAAAAACTAAAAGAAGTTTAAACAGATAACTTCTATGAGCCTTATGTGTTTTTCAGATGGCTGCTTCTTTGATTCTACTTTCTGACTGTGCATTTTACATTGCCTTCTACATAATGTTCACTTATCCAACTTAATTACTATTATGCCCCCACTTTTTTTTTCCTTAATCATATTTTTGCTTTGGCTGCTCTCTGTTTCTGATTCATGTGTAAAGTTCTTTTGGGTTTTTTTTTTAGTAGTCTTTCACAGAACAAGAAGAATAATTAAAATCATTCCTGTTGTCACATATTGGGAGTATTTTATTTCCTCTTCATATGAGAGTATTTCTGTTCAAGCCAACTTGGAATAGTTGCTCCAGTGATGTCATGCACACAGACAATAAACATAATTTATATATTGATTTGCTTCCATCCACTAATTTTTTAATAATCATATTGCTCACCTTTTCTTTTTTTTTTTTGTAATCTTGGTGAAACTTCATCAAAATCATCATTTTTGTTTTCCAGCTAAGTGTTCATACACATCCTGTTTGATGCAAGAATATAACCAGTGAACACCATTAGTATTACTGCATCACACAATATTATCATTATTTGAGTTCCATAGCTGACAAACACTAGTCAATAATGCACATGGTTTTATTATTATTTTACCCTGACCAAAGATTAGCAAAAGATGCTAACTGAACAGAATTATTTAAAATTTTCTGTCAAAAAATAAATTCTATTTAGTGGAGATTGTGTAAAATATTCATCAATTTCAAGCCTAAAGTAAGCAAAGCCAAAAGGAGGCTGAAGATATGGCAGAATTTTGACTATGCAGTGGCTCATAAACAATGAGCTGGCTTACCTCATTTAAAGAAATCTAAAAGCAGCCAGATTCAAGGTTCTCTACCTGGAAACTAAGAATGCAAACTATACCTCAAAAATTCAAATTATTGAGTCACAGAATGGTTTGGTTTGGAAGGGACCTTAAAAAGCATGTACTTCCAACCCCCAGCCACAGGCAGGAAGACCTTCCACTAGATCAGGTTTCTCAGAACTACATTCCAACTGGCCTTGAACACTTCCAGGGACAGAGCATCCACAACTTCTCTGGGCAACCTGTGCTGGTACCTCACCATCCTGACAGTAAATTTCTTCCTAGTATCAAATGTAAACCTACCCTCTTTCAGTCAAAAGCCATTCCCCCCTTGTCCTGTATGTGCCTCTCCAGCTTTTCCCACCTTTTCACCAACAAAGTTGTTAACCAGGGCCAGTCCCAGTACCATCCTCTGAGGAATATCACTTGTCACTGGTCTCTACTCAGACATTGAGTTCTTGACTCTTTAAGTATGACCATCCAGACAATTCCATATCCACTGAGGGTCCATTCATCAAATCCCTGTTTAGAGACAAGAATGTCATTCAGGACAATGCCAAATGCCTAGAAAGCAGTGATTCAAAGGAAGACTTATGGATCACTGTAGATAATTACATCAGCACAACTGTCCGAGCAATCTGCAGCAAAGAAACTAATGTGACACTTGTGAGCATAACCTGGAGAACATCAAGCAGAAGCAGGAAGTTTTACCTCTGATACAATTTAGCAGACCAGCCTACCTCTATGTTTAGTTTTGTGGTCCACATTTGAAGAAGCATATGGAAAACACTAGTGAGAGGTCAATGAGGAGCTGAGGCCAGGATGATGAACAGAAAAGAAACAGGGTTTATGAAGTCAATGGAGTAAGAGAGAAGGGAAAATGGCATTTTAGACTAATTCCTGAAACTATAGAAAGTTTTGAATATTTAATATGCATAATGCTAGCCAAATTAGGTTGGTGCTAACTTGTCCAAAGTTACTGAAGTTTTTCGAGAATTAAATTTGGCCTATTCTTTTGATACAGACAGACATCAGACAGATATTTCCCAGAGATGAACATTACACAAAGATTTAAGACTCTATTAAAATTTGCACATTTTGGACTCTGAGAAGTGAGCAGTCAGCAATGTACTTACATGATCACTCACTAATGGACACAAAGATATACTCAGAAGCTAAGATACTGGGAGAACCCATACTTATAATGTGCATTCATCTACAGAGAATTACATTAGGGAAAAAAAAAATGTATTATTCCAAATAGGAATTAACTAGAAGGCACAGAAGAAAGTAATCACTGCACAGTGTCTTGTTTGGGAACTCTGCTGTGCTACTGGTGAAGCAGTAACCTTATTGACAAAAGGTCTAGAAAATTCAAACACATTTTAATACTATTTTTCACAAAAATTTGTTAGTGTGTAGGACAGGAAAATGAAGATGGATTTAGTATGAAAGGTGGTGATAGTGTCTATCCTTAGCCTTTTTGCTTCCTGCAAGAACCCTGACAGCACCCAGAAAACTCTAGTTCATATTAGTGAACATTTTATATTAATAGACAAGTACCTAGATCTTACAGGTAGAGAAACACAGTGTCAAATGGAGCACAAAAAATTCAGCTAAATCTTTGCTGGAGAATAAAGAACCTAAAATTATAGCAAAGGTGAAATTGCATGACAGTCTCTAAAAGGCCCTATAATCACAGACAAACAAAAACAATACAAAAAAGTACCATTTTCAAAGGTTCTGCCTGCTATTGGCTTCAATAACACAACTAAGGCAAGCAACCCTCCCCCTTCCCTCAGTATTGACCTAGAGCTGTCACTTTTCAGCATCCATGTACTGAATAAGACATATTTAAAGTAAAGCCATCTCACGGTGCTCAGAAAAATGATAAAAATGTATAATCCTTTGCAGTAGACTTGTTACACTAAAGTTCTGCTCTTAGAAATTAAAACTGAAGGCACGACTCGCAACTCCCAGCTTGATTAAGCACCAAGGCACCCTCAGCATCAGTGAGAACAGAATGGAACTACAGACAGTGAGAACAAGGGTTCAAAGTTACATTTTATTCTGCTTTAAACACATACTCACATCCTTTTTGCAAGTGTACACCTATGAGATGTGCATTTGTACATCTTGGATATGCAGCTATGGCACAAATGGACTGTCTGGCCTTCTAATTATGTGTATTTCACAAGCTTTGATGAAATGCTCTATACTTCCATGACCAGCAGATTCAAAGCTCTGTGACTTTACCAACTAGAGAAGAACAAATATGAATATGAAGCTAATGAATTTAACTTTTGTGTCTTGCATTTTTCAAAATCAAATCTTAGCACTCCAAAAGAAGTATTGCAATCATCAGCAGTATTCCATACTGACACTTGAAATATGTATACTGATACATATTTCATCATCAGTACACTCTATGATGTTTTGGAATTTAGTATTTAAAATTTAATATTTTAAAATGTTTCTTCTTGATCTCTCCTTGAATGAAATAGTCTACAATAATCCATAACCATTAGTTCACATTTTTCTAGACAACATAGCATTTACTATGTTAGACAACCAACTTTGCGATTAGATGCTATCTCAAGAGAAATTTTGATCTAAAGAATAGCAAGGAATGAAATTAATCCAGCAAAGTCATAACCAGAGAGTAGTTCAAGAGATTTGCATATTGCTAGTGGGGCAGCATTGATGCAAGTGACGCTTTCCAAAACAAAATTTTTTGATGCTATTTTAAGACCACACCTACTCACAGAAATAGCACTTATTGGCATTATGCAAGCTAAATTACCTAAGTGCATTAACACTGATCAGTCTTCTTGATTTGCCATGAGACCTGAGTTCAAATTACCTTTGAAAATCTCCTGCTGTGGCTGGAAAGTTTATGTCCACTGCACTACTTAAGTAATGCAAAACAGGCCTGTGGCTGCACTGTCTTAGGCTGTGATCCTGTCAGAATTCATAAGGTGAGCAATACCAGGCGTCGAAGAGAAGACCTCTTCAAAGCAAAACCAGACAGTAGAGGAGGTGGTGCTGGCGACTCAGTATTTGACCTGCTTCCCTCCAAGTCACAGCTGAGCTGAAGATTTCATGCCCCAACGTGGTGCTGTCAAGAATCCTGTCTTCCAGAGTCAATGTGAATCAAAATCTGTGGTTAGCCCTCCTCCTTATAAAGGTACAGCTTTGAAAAATCTGGCACTGTCAGAAGAGGAAAAGAACCAGTCTTTAACTAGAACAAAGGAGGACATATGCTTTTTCAGATTAGGAAACTGATTTATGGTGGGTATTTTTGTATATCTGGTGGTACACAAAGTCCCTGAAAGCACAAGGATTTTGCACAAAATGCAAAATTCAAATGTCCTTAAATAAAATAATCTGTAGGTACAAGTAGCCATTCTCAGTAGAATCACTATATTTACATTCAAGCTGTATTTAGAGATGTTTTCTAGAAAAATAGTACAATTTACGCTGGTGATTGGGTCCCCTGTATTCATGTTATCTATGTTGCTTCTTGGGACAATGTTTTTCTCTCCTTTTTTTGTTGAGAATATAATCTGTCTTGTTAGGAACAAAATATTTGTAAAATGTACACCCCGAAAAGGCAATTTTCACCACATCAGTTCCACAGGGCCCAGTTCTAATGGCTCTTGCAGAATCGACATTGCAAACAGCTGGGAAGCATGGAAGCACAACAAACCGTGGTGGTTTGCATAAAAGATCATCGCTATACAATGTTCATGATTTAGATGCCCTCAACACTTTTCTACTAACCAAAGTAAGAAACTGGTCCTCATTTGTTCCTCGTGTTCCCTCAGGTGAACATCTAAAGCGAACGATTCCACAGACTGTGGCAACTGGAGACAGCAGCATGGATGGGAAAACAATGCCTTTCCATTCCTTTTACAAAGTCCACCAAACCACCCAGAAGCCTGAAGACTAGAAGGGATCTCAAGAAGCCAACAAATACAAAGTGTTGCAGACATGTAGTTAGAAAGATAAAAGATTAGTCAAGAAAGGTCCAGTATTCTTATATATAGCACATATGCCACCTTCCAAATCTGAAGCCACTTCCAATGTAGTTGAAAGAACTTGTCATTAGGAGCTCACTAGCCTAGCCATATATGGGAACATCCACGGCATATGTAGCTATCAGTTTTCCTCACTGATTTACTCTTCTTTTAGCTAAAGGTAGTTAGCCCTTCAAAGCAATGAGGAGTTTGACTTTCAGAACATTTGTGATAAAGTCTTTCCTTTTCAGCATTCTATAGTGTGCTTTTCCTGAACCACAAACAAGCAGCATGAAGGAAATAGTGGGGATAGATGCAAGAAAATTTGCTCTGGAATTGTTTGCCTTCTTTTTTTCCCAATGTCCCTTCTTTGCATAGGGGCCCCAACTGTGTATTGAGCAGAAAATTATTCCTACCTAGAGAGTTAGTCCTATCAGCCTTCTAAATTGTTTCTTATAATGGTTTGTTTTCTTCCCTCAAAAGAGCCTAACAAGCCATGCACTCTCATCACATGGTGATTACAATTAGCGTGTAAGACTGGAAATGCAATATGAGTAATGGATCATGTTCTGTTTTAAGCAAACCTTCTATTGAAAATTAGAAGAAAAATGCTATCTCAAATACTAAAAATAAGCAAAATCTTAGTAGATTAATTGATGGCACTTTAGATCTTCCCTGCAGTTAGCTAATTCACTCCTGGTACTTATCTTGTGAAAGGCACAGACTCTCTTATTCAACAATTTTTAGTCTGACACAGTGATGTTTCTGGTTTCCATGGACTTGCATTTTATTGGAAACACAAGGAAACAAATGCTACTTGAATGATAAAGAGATGGAAACAATGCCAATGAAGTATTCAATCTGAAAGCACGTTTTATAAATTTCCCTTCTGAATATCAAGATTGGGAACAGGGATGAATTTTTTATCTTTTGAATTGCTCTTTGAGCACCGCTGATTCTGGACTACACATGTTCATGTCAGTGTTCGGGGCATTTATGGGGGTTTTATGTTGTATTTTTACAGTCATTCCTAAATTTTTCTTTGTCCTCTCCTCTTTAATAGTTGATGGGACATTGTCTTTTTATTATATATAACTTCTTAAACTTTGAAAGACAGGGCAGGTAGAGTAGAAGTAATTTGAAATTATGTTTTTAACATTTTTAACACTTTATTCTTCTTATGTAAATATTTACAAGTCAAATGTATTATTACATTATTAGCACTTTCCTTGTGCTATAACTGAGAAATGGTCCTCACATCAAAGTATGACCTGTCAATACACTCTCCAGATACTGATAGAAAACCTTTTCGCATTCACCCCTCATAAATCCACTAACCTCTACAACTCAGGGCTTAAGTCTGACTTCCATTGAAAATATAAATATAGCCTTGGGAAATTCAAGTCCACAGACTTTTCCAGAGAAACCTAAACATAACTTAATGTGAATTGAAGATTAGGACTTCCATTTTCAATTAAAAACAATTATTTTTTAAACTTCACGGGGAAAGTGCCAGTCAGCCTTGTTTTTCATTTATCTGATTGCTTTACTAATATGTTAGAAAACTAGAAATTTTTTTCCAATAAAACTCTCCATTCACCAAATATTTTATATCACTGGTTGACTACTCAGCAAGCCTGCCTTTTGTTAACATCATTGACAAAGGAATAGACACATGTCTGGGGTACCCAACTGTGTATTATCTACACTACAAATCACCCGTCTTCACTCGTTAGCTCCTGCCTTGAAACACACAAGAGAGCTCAGGTGTTCATATCACCAAGGCATGAATTCTTAAAACTGTTTTTTCTTAAACTGACTGGTGAACTATCACGGGTGAATGGGAAAGCAAAAATAAGAACTGGTGCATCTGAAACAAAAGTTGACACTTTAATAAAAACTGAGATTGAAAGCCTAGCCACAGTGCTGTTGTTCTGTATCTGGAGTCACAGCAAAGCAGAATGTGAGCTGACATCTTCACTCCATCTATGCTTAAGGGCAGAGGACAACCCCTTCCTTTTTTTGATGCCATCATCTTGGTGAAGCTCTGCAAGACTTTGGATGTATCTCTAGCTACAAATGTATTTATGTTATTTTTTAACTCTGAAAATCTGGGCTTTTTTAACTATTGAAAATCCATCCTGTAATTCCACTAAGGGTACTGACACTACTGTTCCCTCTTAAAAGTTTAAGAACAGTTGAACAAAGCATTGTTAATTTTCTCTTTCACTGATGACAATGTTGTGTGTCTTTTCTGCCTAGTGTACATAGTAGGCAAATAACAAGGCTTATGATCATCTTACAAGCATTGATTTCACACGTAACTTATTAAAACCGAAAGAGTAGGTTTCACTGAATTACTCAAATGACTTGTTAGGTAATTGCCATCCTCACAAAACCCATATCCTATCATTTCTCAAATAATTGTAAATGGTCAATAATAATAGAGTTCCTATCACTCCCCATTGTATCAATCAATGATTGAATTAGGTACAGTTGAACAACATACACCATAACTGCAAGTAGTGCTACCCTATTTGATGCTTTGCAATCTCTATAATATTTGGAAGTTTTTTTTATTAAAATCAATGACAAAAGAATCAAGTCTAGTATAATTAAAAGATAACATCATTAATGTGCTGAAAAATAGTGCTGCTGATTACCTCCAGATCACATAACGAATAAATTAATTGCTTCAATGTCTAGTATATTACGCAGATGTAACGCAATTCTATTTCAGTGTGAAAGTCAACTGACTTTTCCCTGGGCTGCAATGGAAACTGAGAGGAAACTTATGGCATTGAACGAGCAAACCCATTCTGTTTGGCAGCTGCTTTACTCCACTTGCACAGTGCAGCTCCTCGAAACAGTTATAGGTTCTTTTCTTGCATAAGGGCCACACGAGGAAACTCACACCACTTTGCAGAATATCTTATTAGCTTATATTATTCTTCATCTGAGCATATAGGTTTTCCTGGATGTCATCTATAGGGCAACACTAAACCTCCAAAAAATATTTTTAAACTTAAACATGGATGTGGTTCTGCTGACGCTTTCCAGATCACTCACATGCTTACACTTCAGTAACTGCCTAACAATTTCATTAGCAGGAAGCCAAAAGGATCCAAAAAGAGCAACAAAAGAAAACAAACAAACAAACACAGAAAGTCATCATCATCATATAACCACAAAAATTTGGGAAGATATATTTACAGAAATTTAGTTGTTCGATTTTTTTCTTTATTCACAGCTTGATACTGACATAATTTCTGTTTGTTTCTGCCTTTCTACCTCTAAGAGTTCAGTTAAAGTTTCTCTTCCTTTGTTTGCTTGTTTTCAAAAAATTCTTTAAACTGTTTATCCAACTGTTGTGAGCTTATATTTTCACACAAACTCACCCACAGAGATCCCTGTTTGGAATTTAGAAATCCACTGTGTTGTATATGGATTGGAATCACACACTGTAACTTTGCACAGAAGGACAGAGAAGCAGTGCTTACTTCACATGCAGTTCTTCAATACTTTCTCTGTGCTTTTCAATATGTATCTATGGGCCTTATTTATTGGACAGTATTCAAATCCTTCTTATGGACCAAATCACTCGTTTTCTCAGGGGCTCTTCAGTCAGGGTCTCAGTACTCTAGAATCTGAATACTTTCCAAACCTTAATTAATGTATTGTTGCAAACTCCTGTGAGAAAAGAGGATTATACTCTCCAATTAACAAATAGGGAAACAAGAAAATGCAAGGTACAAGCATCCATTACACAAAAAACTTATTCTAGTATACCTATATCTGTTTTTCTCACAGTACTGAATTTTTGATAGCACTACATATTTTTAAGGCAGAAGCGTCTTGGATTTAGCTATAGCTAAGAGTATGAAATTGAATGTTCTCAAAACAAATATGACATGTTCTAGAAAATGAAAATTAATATGTGAGAATTCTGGTTTAATTGGCTCACTTGCCATTGTAAAAATTCAGACATAGTTAGAATTCATTTTTTTCACAGCAGCACATTCATTTCCTTCAACTGTGAAGATTTGCTTTCTGTTCCTTCAGACATGGCAAATCAACTCACTTTTGCAGCAAATCAGGCAGACATAGACAACAGCTCCTGTCTTACGAAACTGCAGAGAATCTTTATCTAGTGAGGCAGGAGGAAAATATTAATTAAGTCAATTGATGATGAGACAAAGTGTGTGACATATGTATGCATACACTGTGATGGCATAGATTTTAATTCCAAATCCATGAAAAGGTGTCTCATAAGCTCTAAAGATTTATTTCCAAGACAGTCAATTCTAATCAGCTGTCCTGCCACAAGATTTCATCAGAGAAATGCAATTAAATGACATTATCAAGCACTTAGGCAATATAGGTCAAGTGTAGAGGTTGTAACTTATTACAATCTAATTTCTTGATTTCACTGTTGTTTGGCTTTGCACAGTTTTCAGTGTCTACACAGATAGCAAGACTGGTGGGGCAAGGAAGGAGGCAGTAGGGTTGTGTCCATTAATTGCCTAGATAAATTAGTAACAGAAATCACTGTCAGTAAATACGCAGGAGTTATATGAACTAATTTGTCTGGATGGCTTTTGTGTGTTCTTTTTGCTGCACAGAAATGTTTTCTCTTTGCTTGGGAGCTGTGAAAAGGACAAAAGGACTGTTCTCTCACCAAGGAGAATAGACTCATTGATGTAGGAATGGAACAAATTGATAACCCTAGACAAAACTCAGTCCAACTGCAAATCTTGTGTTTCCAGCTGTGTTATATTAGATGCACTGTTACAAACTATATCAGTATTAAAATTCTTAGGTTTGCAAAAGATATTCTAATCTCGTATACCTGGAAAATGGCCACCAAAGAAAATATTACTACACATGCCAGCTAACTCTCATCACTCAGACAGCCACTGGCACAGAACTCCAAAAAACTGCATTTTTCATTTAATTTCTTGGGCTTTTTTTTTTCTTCCATTTGTTCCTAAAGTTGTCAACTATTTTTGTATATAAGCTACCACTAAAACATAGTAAAAATTGGGGAAATGAGTAGAACATTTCATTTATTACTTTCATACTGGCGACCTTATCACAAATCCTGGTATTTTTCTCAGGCTGAATCGGGAAATAAAAAGCAATGTCTCTGGCCATTACCAGAATAAATTCCAGACTTATTCCATTTGAATAGTGAAAATCATTTGCATATTAAAAAAAAGCATATTATGTTGTTTTTCTCTGAAGTATTGTACCACTGTTTTGTAAATAACATAATTCTCATTAAACCGACAGAGTGGGAAGAATTTGTACATTTATACTCTATGTGGTACAAGTACCAATATTGTAAAAGTGTACAGTTCAGTAATCCGTGTCTATTGACCTTGTCATTCTGATTCCACTGAGAAAGTGGGAACTGTATTTTCACATCTTTTATTTACTCACAGGCTGAAATTAGTTCCATGGCCTATGGGCTCCCTGAAGCTACTTCTGTGATTCACTGAATTGCTTCTGCTGTGTTGTTGCACATTAGAAATGAAAGAACTGCCAACAGCAGTTGCTTTCTGACCGATACTGCAGGCCAGATATAGATATATTAAAACATGTTATAAGACGTGTCTTCAGAACAAAATGAGTATTACAGTGTTTAACTAGCCATTGTGGATGAGAACAAACTTAATTTGAGTGGTATTTAATTCTGAGCGCAGAAGTTCTAACTCAGGTTTAAGACTGTTATTACTAACTCTGCCAACATTATTTGCCTGTATCTTACTGGAACATTAAGCCACTTTAGCCTGAAGCAATTTTGAGCCATACTTGAATAAAAACCTAATTTACAGCTGCTCTTTAAAATACATTTTAAAATCAAAGCAATCAAAAATGTAGCAAATTAGAGCATAACAATCCTATGGGATCCAAGATCATTCCTAAACTCTCAGTGAAAGTGCCCACTCAGCCATAACCCAGACCTGGTCTAGGATGAGACCTGAGCATGAAAGCCAGAAGAGGAGCAGCTGAACAGACCCCCAAGCAGGATAGCCATGCAATTAGCATTGCACATACATCCTAAATAAAATCACTCAGTAGTGGTAAGTCAGAAGAATATTTCAATATTTGCTTAAAGACAAGATGGCATAAAAAGGCTCTTCCAGATCAAGAACTCCACTGGTATTTACACAAATTTCCCAAATAAGTCTGCATTAGGGAAGTGTGTTTTGCCTTTTTCATTGTCATGGACTTGCCAATGTTATGGCACTGTCCATTTCCATGCAAGTATGTGCATTTCTCATCTTTTATTTTTTTAATATATCAGTTTATAGTAGCTATTCCTGTAAGCTTTGTATGCTGCCTGTTGTAAGCAAGCCTGTAGTAATAATAATAACAGTTATTTAGTCATAGTAGTTTTTAGCACTCTGGAGCTCCTCGTATGTTATTTGCACACACAGATAGACAAAACACCACAAGATGGATACACTATTTTTAATAATCATATATAAGTACTTATATGTATAAAACACCAGGAAAACATTGATTGATCTTTTCCTCTTTGCAATATTATCTTCACTCTAATGAACATTTTCACAAGTCACGAAGCACCAAAATGCACAGACATACGTGACTATAATCTTTGGAGCCAGATACTTTTCCTGCTTGTGCCCACACTTGCATGCCATTCTGAACACTTTGAAGTGAAATGCTAGCAAAATACTTTAAGTCATTTCAGATTGAGAAAGATAATACAGCTTTCTGAACCAGTGTGGCCATTTTCCAATGTCAATAAAATTCTCATTTCTCTAACACATAACCTTGAGCCACACAGCCCCTTAAGTCCCAAATTATTTCATGACAAATTTGACATACTGGATTTTATAGGCCTAACACAATTTGAAACACAAAAGAAATAACACTGCACTGTGATCATTTTTAGAAACACTTAACATAGTCACAGCTGTTTAGGTCTTGTCCTGCTTGCAAAAACCTTTATTCTTCAAACTTAATGCAACGATCATGGAAAATATCAATAGACAGTAATATTAGTAAAAGTATTATGTTGGCATATAATACATTTATGTCACATTTGCTTCTCAGAGATAGTAAATCCAACAACACCAGCAAAATGAAACAAATATTAATATATGATCAGTCTGCAGACCTTAAAAGTTTAAAACATCAAGTCTTGGAAGAAAAGTGATACCATTAAGAATCTATTGAGCATTGCAAGTTAGTTATACCACTCTGTAAAGACAATAATCCATGTTTGTGAGATGCTACCACATGATTAGATATCAAAGCCAGAAGTTTTAGAATAACTACTGTTAGAAAGTTAAGGCATTTTCTTTCAAAGTCTAAAATTAATTTGATCTTCCATACTGACTTATTACTTTAGCTGTACATGAAAAAAGGGAGAAAGTTATGCTTCCAACACATAATAAATATTCAGTATTCTAAAGAAAAATGACTTGTGGCATTTTTGGCAAAACTACAAGCTCATTCTATAGTATTGAATCAAATCTTCTATCATATGATACATTAAGAATGTGAATTAACAAACAGTGCATTTGGGAAAAAAATAATTTACAGAAGTTTATATATTCCTAAAATTTCAGCAGCAATAAGTACTCTGTATTAAAAAAAATGCTTTGTGTAAATGAAAGTATCTAAGGTGTCAATCTTCACAAGAATCCATCAGATCTTATTTTCAATTCATTAAAATAAAACACTAATATGCAGTAGTCATATTTTGTTATGACTGATTATCACTTTCATATATTGAAAAACAACACTTTGAAAAAATGTTTGTTAATGCACTGGCCCAGATCCTTCAGCATGCCGACTCATTGCATAGCTCAGAATTACCTACAGAGCTCCTTTTTGTGCTCCAACTCTCCTACTTTCACCTATGAACATCTGGAAGCCACTGAAAATTTGAAGGATCAACTCATTTACCTCAAGACCTTCTACATAGATTTTAAACAGATATGGACCTTTTCTCCTCTTTGTCAGCTTACTCTGGAAAATGTTCACACTTTAGCTGCTTTAATTTGTCACCCCCAAACAGCAAGTCAGTTCCGAGCCTACATTCACAATCTCCAAATAAGGCTGGAAGGAAAGATGCTCACGTCGTTCTTGGTCAGAACAATGCAATAACTTGTGTACTGTTTGCAGTGTTATAATAGAACCCGAATATCGTACTGATATGAATATCAAAAGAAGGCATCATTAGTAATACAATAAATTGTGCATAAAACACCTTTTTTTAATGAGGATTTCCTCATTATTTCATTGACTGATGAAACTATACAGAAAAAGACCAACTTTGAAGGCAGTTGTAAACCTTTGTTTTGATATTTTAAACATACCACTACCATTATGCCTACCCCAGCATCTCTGTCACTGATTATTTGCAACAGCCATGTGTTTACTAATGAGAGAAGCAAAGTGGGAATGTTTAGGTACGGAAGAGGTTTCCCCAAACTCCCAGTGAAACAACACAAGAAAGATGGACTTGAGATATTGGAATGTGATCATTTCTTGTCAGTCTGGAGGGAAGATCAATCCAGATGGGCCATACAGCACAAAAGAAATTGAATATTACAGTAAAGTACCGTAATGGCACTGAGGATCTTCACCAAAATTTTGCTGAAAAGTCCAAGAGAATGACAAAATTTTAAAACTGTCTGTTTTGTTAATGAGTTCAGGTGTTCAGATAAGTCCTCACTGTATCTTCTTGCATATGGGTGAAAACAATCCTCCTGATAAGGAACTGTTGGATCAGGGTTTATAATTTGCAAAAAAACAAAAAAAAAAAGATCCACAGAACTCAGCTTCAAAACTACAGCTTTAAGGCCTAGAAAAATAAGTTTGGGTAACACTTCAGTTCAGAAAACTTGCATAGGAACATATTACAATTAAGTTGATAAACTGAGCTCCTCTGTACTGTGTTTATGAATGTTTATTATCCATGCATATAGGAAATACTTTATTTCTGGTTATCTGCAGTCTTCTCACTTCCTTCTTCTTATAACTGAACTAAATGACTGTAGGGCCCATTACTGCAATGATATAATTATGATAATACAATGACAGATATAGATGCATGAAATACTTTTCAGAAATTTATGGCACACTTTAAATAATAATGTTGCTGCATCGACTGTTTGATTTAAGCACCACCATATATCTTTCTGTTCAAGACTGAAGTAATCCAGGTTGGTTAGGCAAATTGGAAATGAAGTGGGAGGGACCTGAAATATGTCCAAAGTGGATCATCAATAGTAAATTTTTCTGGCTTGTTATCATCTGAACTCAAGCTCAAAATCCATTTTCTTTTCAAATTCTCCAAGATATTTAGGTAAGAAGACCAAAAACATCCTTTAATTTTTTATAGGGGGGGGAAAGAGAGCTAGAATAAAGCAGCACTCCCTTCTACTCTGCCTGAAAATTCCAATCAACATTTCAACCAATAAAAAGATTGGTATTTCCTTGTCTGAATAGAAGGTATTTTGCTGTAAAATGGCAGATGCTGATCATAAATTTAAGTACAGGCAGGCAGGAAATTGGAATTATATGGTCAAATGCAGATAACAAGAAAGAGCAAATGAAGAAACACCCCCCAGCAAGTTTCAATAATTTGGATATACGAAGCAGATGATGCCTTGCACAGTGCAGCTGCCACAGTAGACACTCTGCAAGTGGACAAATCCTCATGCAGCCTGTAGTAATAGCCCCGTTAGCACTGGTCCTAGGTGCATTAGCACTCTGAGAACAAATGGGACAGGCGCCTCCCTTTTCTCATCGTCCTTATTAGCGCAGCAAATGGCTCAATCTATTGCTCTTCAAAGCCACCCTCACTTCCAATGCATTGTATATGTGGGCTAGTAAAGATGGAACAGAGTTGTGAAGTAAATAGACAGCACTCCGGAACTTATGAATCTCTCTGTATGTTCACATCCTAAACTGGAGGCACTGGTAAATTCTCTACACCTACAATTGGCTTCAGTTCTGCACATAGAAAAGAGCTCTCCATTTAAATTCTGGTGAACTATGTTTTTATCAAACCAATTCTGCCATTTTTCTGAGTTATGCTACTAAAACACAACATGAATAATTGCCTTTGTTCTAGTTCATAGTAATAGAAAAGTTTGAACACTGCTTTTCTGATTTTCCCCGTATATCTTGGTACAGTTCCTGCATCCCCCTGGGCAAAGACACAGCTAATGCTGGACACTTAAATCAGCACAGAAATAATGAAACTGAACAGAGATTTCAATACTTAAAAGCAGAGTTTTCTTCATCTCCAAGAGGTGGGAGAGTGTCCAGATGTGGTCTGGTTTTCAATAGTCTCACTGGAAATGTCTCTGCAGTTAGTAATGACTGTTGGAGAATGTCCATCTGTGGGTGGGAGAGGTGGCTGTGATGGTATTGAGAAACATTTTGAGCATCAGTGGAAAAACACCTCCATTTACATAAATATGATTTCATTTACATAATGAGTAGGAAATGAAGGAGAAAATGTAAGGATATTCATCACTATGGCAGTGGCAAAGTCCTCTCTATTTCATGTTACCAGAGTTTCCATGAGTAAGACCTGATAGATTAGCAACCAAAAAACTTCAGGGCAAAGTCCTGAATTGTTTAAAATGTTTTTCTCCAGGGCAGAAATTAAATCAGCATGAGAAAGGGAAAGTCAGTCACATATAGTATCTGTATGACTCCTAGTTAAATAAGCAAATGATTCTGGGGAAAAAAAAAGGTAAAAATCAATTCTATCTCTGTCAAAACTGGGAAATAGATTCTCAGACACATAATTACTCAACATAAAACACATGGTTTGCTCCTTGAGGTCCTAGCTATACTGGAATACACTGAGGTTTGCTGTATTACATCAGAACATTCTATTTCTCTGTGTCCAACTTTGTTGACTTGCTTATGTTAGTACTAACCTTTCCTATGGATGGCCTGCAGGATAAGGAAAGAGAGTACAGAACAGACATAGGTCTCCAAACTACTTAAATTATGCTTGACTTACTTCATTGGACTAAAATGGCACCCTAAAATTAAGAACATTCATTTGGCATCTGATTTAATATAAATACTTGGAAGCATATTTCCTATAAAATATGCTCAGATCTTAACTTTATGCCTTCAAAGAATTGGAGAAAATGTATATGTAACACCACGTACTTCCAGCAGCAGCAAAATAAAACTTAAATTCAAACACTTGAGTATTTAAGGGCTGTCAGTACCACTATATATACCATAAGTACATTTGTAATAAAGTCCACTATCACACAAAAGAATGTATCCCTCATCTTTTTGTCATAAGAAAATAAAATTATTCAAATAACTTTTTCATAAAGACAACAGAAAATGCCAATTAAAAAAAAGAGACAACAAAAAACATCAGTTGTGGCATAGATTTTAAAAATAATTCTGTGAAATTGCTGCTAGTATAAAGGAAGCCTTTAGAAATTAAAATTGTGAAAATGTGGAAAGTAGAAAAGAAGGTAAACTTAGAAAGTGAAATATAATGTCATAAAAACATCTAAAAATACTTAAGGAACTCTTTGTAAAGATACAAAAACTAATAATAAAAACTTCTCAGCATGACAAGCAGGCAGTCTGAGAAAGACAAAATAGGACCAACAGGTGATAGAAGAGATGTAGAAGAATGTAAGGTCAAAGTCAAATGGTTAAATTAGCTCTTCATATTGATGTTCTCTATAGATGAAGTTAGATTGGTTTCCTCATAGGAAACATTTTGTAGAGGGAGAATTATAGGAATTTTTTGCAATTGGACACTCAGTGAAAAAATCCGTAGAACAAATCAATAAAATGAATAGCAACGAACCACCATAACAACATGATATTCACTTATGAGTTAAAGGAAGTCAAATATGAAATTGCCAGATGATTAATACTTCTGAAAGCCATCTCAGTGATGAGGGAATCAACGGTTACAAGAGTAAGCCACTTCTACTGACGTGTTTCGGTTGGAGTAGTAGAAAATATGCATGAGTAAATCTGGCTTCTTTATCAGAAAAAAAAAAGGAAATGAAATGTAAAAAAACCAGTAGATCTACAGAAAGATATGATATAATGAGAAGAGTTGATTCAGCTTTTGTAGCATATTATTATGCCTCACAAACCTACTGGAACTCTTTGAAGAATTGAAGAGCTTGGGAGACATGCCTGACATAACATACTTGAATTTTCAAGAAGGTTTTAAAAATCTTCCCCACCAAGGGATATTATAGAGAGTAAGGTACTTACAATAGTGTGAAAAATACAAAATTCCATAAGATTCTTGATCTGTTAGGGGATCAGACATAAAGAATAACAACTTTAAAAAAAATTCTTCCGTCAAGGGAGTTATGAGAAAACACCAAGAAGGATGTGGATATCTCTTCTATTCAGAATTTATATGACGGATCTGGGGGTATTGATGAAAAGATGACAAATTTTGCTGACAATGCTAAATTAGTTAGGGTTATCAAAGCCATCTGTAGCAAGTTACAGAAGGTTATCATAATAAGGAGTGTTTGGACAAGAAAATATTTGAGGAATATCAACATCCATTAATACAAATCAACTATTATCATGACGAGTCTAAATTAGCCATGTTCACTCAAACATAGAGTTTGGGGAGTCTTAACACATCTATACAAGCTTCAGCTCAATACTCATGAGAGATCATGAAAGTAGCTGAATGGTAGACATAGTTGGATAAGGAATACAAAATAAGGCCTAAACTAAACTAAAGAAGGTACAGAAAAGTGTACCCAGGAGGATAAAAGGTTATTTAAAGTGGAAAGATGAAAAAGACTAGGTGGAAAAGAATCACCCATGAGATTAATATGATGCACACTTATAAAATATTGACTTGAATATAGAAAGTATACAGAGAACTGTTCCCTCATTCTCACCATGAAGAAACTTCGGAGACTTAGTTATCAAGTGGCAGGCTTAAAGCAAACAAAAGGGAACACTTTTCACAAGGCACATAATTAAACTGTAGAACTCATCGTTACAGGATGTTGGAGATGTCAAAAACTTAGGTGAGTTAAGAAGCAATTAGAAAAAATTTATGGAAGGAAAAATTCATCCAAGGCTATTATATAACACAGACCAAAGGAAAAGGTTCCCACTCACAAAGTCCTTGAGTTATGATTTGACAGAAGTCAGAAGTCATAGTAAGAAAACTTCACTTTCTACTTGTTTCTACCTGTTTTGTTATCTTCTCCCAAAGCTTCATCTATGGGCCCAACCAGAATACTGGTCTACTTGAATCTTTGTATGTGTTCCTATATTCATGGTCATCACTTTGTTTCAGAAAGGGCTTGCCTTTGAGCTTTGACAGAATAAATTGGTAAGAAATAAATGTACTAAAATAAGAGCAATAATTACTCTGCAAATATATTTCTTCTAGAGATGTCTTGGGAGCCATCGTTTACCCAGCTAAATATCTATCCTAATTCACAGGGAACACCATTATCATTTGTGGCGGTCTCAAGACATCTTTACCTAACAATCCATACCAAATAGGGGTCATTGCCCGTGCACCTTGTAAGCTGCATTTTTCTGCATTCTGTTTCCAGGTGCACCTCCATGCACTGACTCCTTGTTTTACAACAAAGTCGTTTTGACCAGTGCAGGAACTTCAGCTGGTAAGCCTGAGTTTAAATAAATAAAGCTGCTCTGAGGGATCAGCTCCCGACTCCTAAAGAACAAATACCTTATTCACATTCTTTCTGAGCTGACACTTGACAATAATCAGGACCTTAAGCTATAAAGCACTATGTCTGGCTTTTCAAAAAGTAGTTAATGTCACCTGATATTGTCAGGCTTCCACAGGTTTCCCAAGAGAGGTTACAGTCTAACAAAATTCACAGTTAATTTGCATACATTTCACAAAAAAACCACACTTTTGGTATGAATTTATAAACATTTCATCAATACCTGCTTAGCAATAAACATTATGAAAGAGTATGATTCCTAAGATTTTTCTCAGCCTAAATCTATCTTATAATAATATTGTACAGCATGGGCCAATATTCAGTTGATGAAGGAATAATCCACATTATGGAACTACACCACTGGCACTAAGACAGGATGTAACTCAGTCATTAGTGTGACAGTGCATATTAGAATTCATCCTTTTATATTCAGTCACACGATTAATACAGGTATTGATACCCGATGCTTTGAGGCTATTTCATCCCAGAAGGATGTTATAACATGCCTTGCTTGAGTAACACCCAGAGCTCTTACATCGGTACAAACCAGACAGTGTGAGACATCTGAAGGAAGCTCCTATCCCAAGCAGCACTGAGGCACTGACTAGAAATAAAATTCAGATTTCTTTCCTTGTTTGTTGTCAAGTGAATGATTTGAGGAAATCTGGTCTATACTATTGCACAGTGACTCTGCTGACTTTGTTTAGATAGCAACACACACAGAGAGCACATTGTAGCCTTACTTTGTTGTCTGTGTTGATCTGAAAACTATTTTTTGTGCTATTTTAAGTTGCTGAGATTTTCTGCAATACACTACTATTAATTCATTTGCACTCCTGAACTATCAGGGAGTTTCACAGAATTTTTTCTATCCATTCTCAAAATCAAACATTTTTTGCATCAATTCTTGCTTTTCTGGACTTTGGGTATTGTGGTCCAAAGAGTTATCTGGATGTTCTCCTAACTTCAAGACTCTGCTACTAAGTGGAAGGAATAAGAACAAGTAATCCAGAGCCCATACCCCTTTAAATCAACCGTATTTTAAGCAACAAAATTTGTAGAATCATAGATTCATAGAATGGTTAACATTAGAAGGGACCTTAATGATCACCTAGTTCCAACCCTCCTGACACAGGCAAGGAACTTTCTACTAGACCACTAGAAAGGTTGTTGATGTCCCATCCCTGGAAGCATTCAAGGCCAGACTGGATGGAGGTTTAACCAACCTGGTCTGGCAGGAGGTGATCCTGCCCATGGCAGGGGGACTGGAACTAGATGATCTTTAAGGTCCCTTCTAAGCCAAGCCATTCTATGATGACTATATGAATCTGCATTATGATTACTACATTTGGCAACATTTTAGGAAGTCTTACTGAATGAACACTGAATATCCTTCTGGAAACAGTTTAATGCTTTCAGATGTTACCTTACTTAACTTGTACCTTCCTTCACCATCCTTTTGGGCATATAAATTAAATATAAAGTATTACAAAGCAGAAAAAAAAACCTCCACAATTTTAAATACCAAGAACTTTTTGCTATCGACTCTAGTTCCTGTCTATTGCTATGCCACTTCAGAAAAAAGCCTAGACATAAAGTGAGCAGAAAGAATGTTGTCTGCAATTTTGAATATTTTGCTATCATGAAAAATTTGGAGTTTATTAACTGTTCCTTCATCTTCTGCTTTGGTATGCAGGGCAATTTTGGGGTTGAAAGCCACACTGAAGTCATGCAGAACCTGAACTGTACAAAGTGAGTTAAGTTCAAGACATCCAGGAAGATTAAGATAGCCAGGCTAGCAAGGAGATGAAAAGTTCATGAGCAGTGCACGAAAACACAGACATAAAAATAGCCGTGTTCTTAGCAGAGTGCTTATACAGAGCTCATTTGTAGGCTGCAGGCAGATGTTCATCTAGCAAAGAACAGTGACAACTGAAGTTATGAGCAACCCTAAGAGTTTCCTCCTGTCTGTTCCTGAGACCCTGCCACTTCTGCAGCTTCTTGGCATAATGGGCCATATAAGAACCTCATAAGGAGTCACAGGAGTATTAATCAGCTAATGAAAGCAGTCTGAAAAGAGAACTGACTTCTCCTGAAGCGGATAAGCTGAAGGTCTCAGACTGTTTCGTCCAGCAGAGTTGTGGGAATGGCAACTTCCAGCTGGCAAATTATAGGTTTGGAGAGCTGAGCACAGTAACATCCTCATTCAACACTGCTAGATGCAGAAAAGATCTTGTGACCCTATGCAGATTAGACAGTCAAAATTATTTAGAGGTTTGGGGTTTTTTTCATGAAAAAGTCACAATGAGGTTGGGGGGAGGGAGGAAGGAGGTGTTTGGATGTCTGTCTTTTTGTCCTTGCGTGACATGTAAAGAAAGCTTGAAGACTTTTTCTTTTCTCTCTTTTTTCAAAATGAGAAAATTTGGTCTTTGCCTGTGGACTAGAAGGAATAGTAAAAGAATCATTTCACAGAAGTCAGAAATGTGGGCAGGGAACAGAAAGCATTATTAGTGCAAAATCTAGTATTTTAATATTTTTGATAATTCTATGAAATTAGGTGAGATTTTTCATATTATCATATGTAAGATTGCAAAAAGTCATTAAAAAAACGACATGCCTATTTTCACAAATTCTCTGTAAATCACACAGACTGAATCCCTTGTATTTATCCCAGATCTCCTTCATTATCCAGTCTCTGCAATAAATGCCAAAACCTTCTAAGGAATTTGCTTAACATCATTTGGCTGACACCTGTTCTCACGTTACAAAATTAAAGTATCTCAGGAAAACACAGTCTCTTGCAGTAGTACAAGTCATACTAGTCCTAAACTTATTTGATACTTAACCTTCAAGCCACCATGCTCTAGGATATAAACCAATCATCACTGACAGAGATTAACATGAAATTTCCTCTATGGGCAGAGCATTTCATAAGTGTTCACTGCAGGGTTTCCTGCACTTTCCTCTCAAGCATCTGGTAGTGGCCATTGTCAGATGGAATAATAGCACAAGCAAGCTGTTCATCTGATCTGAAATGGCTTCTCTTATACGCCAAAGATTTTGTCCCTGATCTGCCTCTATATTTTCCCTGCATTTTGCAAGAGACAATGCAGATAACCTCCTGATTATTATCAGTTAACTACCAAATTTTTCTCTTATCCTTGCACACTTTGGTAGAGATGCAGTAACAGCCATCACAGAGAATCATAATTTGTGTTAGTTATCGTGTGCAAACTCCAGGTATTCCTCTGGACTAGCTTTTGGAAATAGTGTTTTAAATAGTGAAATTTAATTTAAGATTCACTTTCCAAGTGTTCCTGGAATTTTTACTGTTCCCAGAAAGAAAACGTTATGTAAATATCGCTTTCATTGAGAGAACAGAAGCAAATAAGCAAGATTAACAAGAATGACCTACACACAGGCTCATAAAATTTTGATTTCCACATTTTGAGTTAAATAAAGTACAACTTTCTCCAGCAGACAGTTGAATCAAGAACTAACATTCTTTTAAAGCAGTTGTCCATACCATTAATTTCCCTAAGAATAAACTAGTTGGTTGAAGAACATCTCACATCAGCATGCAGAAAAAAAGAGACGTTAATTTAAAATCTCATCATGTAAAAAGTGATTAAGTACAGTGAAGAAAATGTAGCCTATACACATACATAGGCACATATACATAGACATACATTAATATCTATGGCTGTTTGTGAATGTAGTTTCATATTTCTATGATTGAAAGACATAGGCCTACATCACAGAAGATCACATTTGATAACAGATGTTAAACAAAACTATTTTCTTACCTGTTGCAGCTCAGTTCCTAAAGTTTACTGAGGATTCTTAAGATATAGCAATTACTGAAATTCCCACACTAAAATATTCCAGCAACACAATTTTTAAAGACCATGAAAAATTATGAAGATGAATTCATCAGTCACAGTCCAATGAGTTTGTTGTTCTGACTGCATGCAGACATTGACGGGGTTTTTCAGAGACCTGTCTGGGAAAACTAACTTATTTTGCATTCTTAGAAGTATGGCAAAAACAGTATCTTAGATACTACTGTGGTAAACACTGGCATCTATACAGGAACTAACACTGCCACTGACAAACAACAGAAATTAATGATGATTTTACAACGTGGGTACAAATATTACTCAGCAGTGACTACAAGAGAACTCAGCTATGTTTTGTGCTCTTTGGCACTGATTAGCTACCTAAGTGCTAATGAAAAACTCGTTTTAATAGGAAGAAATAAAGGACAAAATTGTAACCCTTGTTTATAGATATTATGAGTCCAGTATCACGGCCTGGGTTCAAAATATGAGCCAAGATTTTAGTGCAGTTAGGGTTGTGTTCTTGTATATATGCTGTGTTCCAGTGATTGGTCAGAACCACAAAGGTGGTGTTAACACTTAAATTTTTGCTAAGTCTCTTTTTGTATCTTCCCAAATGCATCAAGTTTTGCACATATGAAACATAAAATAAAATTACCTGGAAAAGACAAAGCCTAAAGCAGATATTGCCACTTTCCTAACATCCAACAATTGTATTAAAAATATTAAGCTGGTGGAGTTATTCTATAATGCATCAAAGAACATTATATTCTTTTTTTTTCTTTATATTCAGTTTGAATAATTTGCACCAGGGGATTTGTCTTTATAAAAGTGTTTGTATGTTATTTATCCTAATCAACCTGGCATGTGACTGTCTTCCACTGTAATGTATTAAAATGAATTTGGATTATGCAATAATCTTGCACTCCAGATACATTAAAACAATAAATCAAGATACTAGTGATGGAATATCTCAGATTAGAGATGTTCTTTACATGGTATAGATGATACTAGAGACAGTTGTGCACTGCTCAAAGAACTTAATGTTCTTCTTTAGATTATTACACTTAGGATTATATAGTGATATAAATGTTCACAATCTTAAAAAAAAAAATGGACAGTAACATTGTCATTTAATAAATGAAAAATTTAGTGTAAATTCTTGAAGTTCACTATTTTAGAACTCTCCACACAATGGATTTTCAAAGTAATTTTCCATGTATTGCTTATTGTATAATTGAGTAAGTTTCCTCCTTTCTAAAGGAATATATTCAAGGTATTCACATGGAAAAAAGATTTTTTCTCCCTACATATAATCACTGCATTAGCACTTGTAATTGTTTTTGAAGTTAAATATAAAGCAGAAAAATTTCTGTTTGTCCTAAAATGCACTTGGAAAAAGTTTCAAAAACCCTCACCTTTGGCCTAAATTGATTGGATGCCAATGGCAAAATGATAAAAACTTATGAGTCAGGCCACAAAAAAAATCATTGCTTTTAAAATAAATATTTTTTAAAGCAAAAATATGTGAACCTTTTTGATTTGTACTTTAGAACCTTTATCAATCTTTTTTTTTTTTCTTCCAAAGTGTTTTCCTCCGTACTCTCCAAGCCCCAAAAAAAAAAAAAAAGTTAAAAGAAAACTGAGATTTCTGGGTATTTGCATAAAATATGGATGTGACTCACAACAGAAACACACAATGATTCTCATTCCAAAAAACTATAAAACTTTCACTTTTGCTTTCCTGTATAGAGAGGTCAGTCAATATCAAGCCTTCTTAAAGATCCCACCTTGTTGAGCTGTGTTTTAAAAGAGATGTTTTGAAAAGTGTCAGGCAAAAGTATCTTGACTTCTCCACTGTACAGAAGAAAAGGTCCAGCTGCAAGTGAAAATGAGAGTTCTTAAATGCTCATCAAACTGTCTGCAGCACAGCATCCGTGGGAAACATTTTGGTTAATATTTTGTGTGAGTTTCAGGAAATTTATATGTCTTCTCCATATTTCTCAGTCTACTAAAACAACATGGACTGATATGACTTATTTTGAAGAGTTATATTTATTTTTTAAGACATCATTTCCGATCATATAATAAGTGTTAGAAAAATGACAGTATTACCAGTGATGCAGAATAGATGGCTCAAAAACATATAACGACAGATGACATGCAAAATCATCAGCCTTCTCATAAGTTTCTATGTTTTGAAAAATTAAAGGGAAATTTGGAACAGGAGTGCTTACGGAAATAACTGAAGTTCAGGGTAAGCTGTTTTAATTCTATGTGCAGTTCTGTTAAAAAAAAAAAAAAGGTCAGGTTTGAATGGGAATCCTGCCATCTTGTGGTCACAGGTTTCTCTACAATACTCCATTCAGCAACGTAGTGCTGAATATAGTTTTGTAAAGACTCATTAAAAAGAAATTTATGCTTTGCCACTGCAGTATTATTTGATAAATTTTTAATGTTACTTAGTAATAATAATAATAATGCCATTAAGATCAATGAAATTTTGCACAGCATGCTACCTATAAAGATAATTTTATCCCTCTTGCCCATTTATTCTAAGCATTTAGAGGATATATGTAATTTATATTTATTTAATGTTCACTACTTGAAAGTCTTCCACTGCACTTTTCTGTGTATTCCATGAGACATACCTTGGGTTTATGTATATTTTGCTGTTATATATAATTTGATAACATGCAAGGTACAAACTTCCAAGCCAGTTTTGCTGTGAGAAGGCGGCTCTGTTTTGAGATACACTAAGTGATGGTGATTGTAGCCTACGAGTTCAAACTGCAGTAAGGTTTGTACATCATCATTCCCTATTGATATAGCACAATATGTTTCTGTACTGCTCCCAGGGAATATACACTCATAAATAAGATCTACATGGGATGATGAGCAGAAACACCTGGTGACTCTTCCACTGTTCACTATGGTAGTCTTGTGACAGTTTGTTAAAAATGATCACTTCAAACATTCCGAGGTAATAAGCCAGAATTCAATCACCATTAAAATAAAGGCTTTTGAACTTGCTCAGTCTCACAGAATTCATACATCAAGGTCATTCAAGGCTGAAGTTCTTTTGAATAGCAGTTTTCCTCTCCATCTATCCATCCTTCAAAATTCTCCTTTCTGCTCCCCCAAAACAAACTCACCCCAATGACAACTGCTTTCCTGACACCCCAAGAATTTCTCACTCTGGATTTCCTTTTCTGTCTCTTTGACCACCTCTTTCTCAACAGTTCACTTCCATATTTTTCACTGCCTGTTTCTTTCTTCCTCCTGTTTACGCCTCCTTTTTACATTTACTCTCTCTGCATATCCCCAAGATTCTTCAAATGGAGTGAATGAGTAACTGGAAGTGTGAGGCAGAATAAGGCATGAATTAGTGGGTGACTGAGTTGAACAGAGAAGAGAAAGAATGGTGAATGAAATAAAACCATGTACGTGGACGATTGCTAGTGAGGGGAAAAGTAAGTCAAGTAAGTAGGTGGATGAGGAATGAATGATCTTAACTAAGCTGAAGAAGAGCAAAAAACAATTAAGGAACACTGTGAGGAAGAAGAACATAGGAACAAACCTACTCAGGATGGAAAACCTGGAAAAAGGAAGAGAGGAAATTTAAAGTAACTGGAATAAAAAAAAAAAAACTAGACAAAAAGCCTCTGGGCACAAATTAAAATTAAAAAAAAAAGGAAACAGAAAATGAATAACATGTTCATCCCTTTCTTTAAGGAAGGAAACTGAAACAAAATGGGACTTGACTGGGGACGGTGATGAGCCAAACCCTTGCATTACTTATATCACAACTCATCTTCTTATATCCCTCCTCATTAGTCGTTCTATCTACCTCCACATAAATCCTACACCACAGACCAAGTCCATTCCTGACATGTATCCTCATTATTCCTTTGAAATTCTGATCACTTCTTGTTTGGTACTGATCTTTCAACCCTCCAAACACCATTTTTTCAGGAAATTCCTTGATATTACATCCTTCTCATACATTAGACAAAATAATCAATTTTCTGTTAGGTAGAGACTGGTTTTGAATCTCTATTTTCTTGCTGTTTTTCCATTGCTCTTAATGCCATTGTTAAAGGAAAGATTAGCCTGTATTTTAAATTGACATGAAAAGAAACTGATAGACTCTATTTCCCTTTTCTATACCTTTATCTGTGAAAGGAAGCAGCAAACAGTAAAAAGCTAGCACTTTTTTTCCTCACTAAATAGATACGATCTACTACATAGATTTGGGTGCACGTCCACAGACTGACATGCACATAGAGAAAATCTGGTGACTGCAAACATTTCTCTTCTTTGCTACCACAGGTAATGACCAGTTATCTCCAATAATGGTGTCATGATAGCAAAGTGGCACACACTTCAAACAGTCTGCACAATCCTGCCCATTCAATATCTTTGTAGCTACTCTGCCATCATCACTCACACTAGCTAAGAATAAGCAAATTTAGATATTTTCCACACATTCTGTAATGACCATGTGCCTTTGACAAGGAAACAATTTCTAAGCTCCTTTCAAAGCAAAATCCCATTTGAGAAAGGCAAAGAATTTACCTGAATGATTATTTCAACTCTATGTTAAGACAAATACTGAATTCACAAGTTTTGATTACAGTACGCTGCAACCTTCTACAGATCATAACGGATTTCTCATCAATTTGATGTGCAGATAGACAAATTATTCAGTGAAAGCCCTATATTGGCAATGAGTGAAGTGGCAGAAATTTCTACCTGTAAACTGAACTCAAACTAGGAAAAGCAAAATCTTGCCTGTGTTATTGTGAGGGTGGTGGGACACTGGAATGGATACCCAGAGAAGTTGTGGATACCCCATCCCTGGCAATGTTCATAGCCAGGTTGGATGGGGCTTTGAGCAACCTGTTCCAGTGGAAGGTGTCCCTACTCATGGCAGAAGGGTTGGAACGGGATGATTTTTAAGGTTCCTTCCAACCCAAAACATTCTGTGATTCTATGATAAAATCGATTTTCTAAAACTAATATTTGTAAAACTCTTTTCATAAGGATGATTAAAAATTCCAATCAACCTAACCTAAGGGTTACTCTAATACATAAGCAGAGCAATTCAAACTAAATAATTTTACTGTGTCAGATTATTAAAGCATTAGCATTTGTAGCAAAAACAACCTAAATTACGAATGCATGCTCAACTAGGGTCAAAATGTTGCTTTTAAACTGTGTCTCATGAGGTCATGTTGTTGAATAACCAACTCTGAACATCTTCTACTTAAGGACTTCATGTCAAGCCTATTATCTGCTAAATGTGCCTATTAGAGTAAATGTATTCACTTACATGCTTTAGATGTTGCAGTAGAGTGAAGATTTAAAAACAACAGTAAAGGTACATCAGCCAAACCACTTCAGAAACCTTGGGACATGTTTTGAAAGCAAATAGAGAGTAGCAGAATTTATGAGCTAAAACATTGAATCTATAATTTGCCTTATCAAGCCTGAAAGGTATTCCGGAGGAGGAACGAATAAGAGAATCAGCTTTAAAAAAAAATCACCTCTTTACTACAATAAATTTTTTAATAGAAGACTTGTCTTTTCTCTCCATGGTGAAACATTCATGAGAACTTAATATCTGTACACTTTGAATCATCTTTGTGGGTAAAGGTGCAACTGGCTATTTATGCAATAGTATCTAATGACAGGACACGTTAGGAAATCAGATCTAATTTAGATTGAGTAATCTGGTTCAATGTTGTCTGCTTAATAACAAATATTGAAGCTAAGTCAGAGGCCATTGTGTGTAGTTCACTGAAAAGAGAAGTGCCATTAAAATTAAGAGACATCAGTTCTTTTGCTAGTTTGCTACCAAATCAGTTTTGGGGCTGGAGCAAATAATTTACATATATATGTATATATATATGTAATATAAATGAATGTGGATTTAGATCCCTATGTTTGTGCATACACAAAATATAAATACAAAGTGTGCAAAATGTGAATACTTCAGAATTCTGAATGATCATTTTAAACCCTTCTGAAATAGATCCCAAAGAACAAAGTATTTCAAGGAATACGATATGCTACTTACCAGCTGAATGCTGAAAGAACCTCAAAGGAATTAATTTATCTAACTACCAAATATTTTGTGAATCCAAAATATGCTTAGGCAAGAGGTAAAGAATAGATTGGCTATGAACTGAAAACAACACAGCTAGATTTCCTCAGACATGTACCTCGCAAGCATGAAAGCTCACACATTTTTGGTTTGTTCATACCAAAGCTATAGAGATGAACAACTTTAAGCTTGGGTCATTTTTGGCTACTCTTTTATCTACACAAACACAGTCTGCAAATTCAGCCTTCTATTTTCAGTTTAGCAAGTCTCATATCTATCTCTGTGTGTTTCCAGAAGACACCCACGAACCTTACTTTGAAATCAATATTTCACAGCACAGTTATTTGTTGCTTATATTTTCAGTAAATGAATACTGGCACTGATTTGCATCTGAACAAGAGGAAATGGGGAAAGTTAACTAAATGTGACTTGCAAGTAGAAAGGTTTTGCCTTTGGTTTGTTTTTTTTCCCCAGTTATACTTTTGTGGCCTTCCCTGGAGTCTATAAATAAAAGAGAACAGTGGCTCTGCTTTGGCAAATGACAAATCAGATTTCAAGAAGGATTCAAGATCAATAGACTGCTATTTTGTGATGAAGTCTGGAATATTAGTCCCAGAAGGCCAATACACATATTTAGACAGAACTCCCAAGTTTTATTTTCTTCATACTTCAAACATTTAAACTTCAAACATATGATACTGCCCACTTTAAAAGCATTAAATACAATGTCTACCTGTATGGATTGGGAACACAACGATGCTCTTCATTGAAACAATGCAGAAGATTTCACGTCCCTCAAGAACAAAATTCCAAACAAACATTCACTGCTGTGAATACATACAGCATCAGAGCAGGGAGTGACGCAGAAAGGAGAAGAGAAATAACCATGATTTACCCAGTTTTCATGTCCACAGATAAAATAGAACTAGAATCTGCAAGTTCCAGGTGCTCGGTGCAAACTCCACGTGCCACACAGGACTTCTGCAAGAGAGAAGTCATGTCTCCATAACAAGCCTTCGTTCCAGGACACCATAGGCCAATAAACCTTCTCCATTATAAGAGAGATAAATTTCACTGAGGCATCCAAATCTGTCTAATACTGCCAGAGCACAAGGGCTTCCATGAGATTCAGTCTTAATGCAAAGGTTTTCACTGTGAATTCCTCAGAGCATAGCACTTGGAGAAGGTAAGTGGCATAATACTTTGTGTTACTGTACTAGTTGATTTTGCCTCTAAGTGTCTTATCCTTGGTGTGATGTGGTTCATGACTGTCTCAGTGAAAAGAAACAGATAAGAGGCTTTTAGTCCTTGTTGGGGCTGCTTAAAACTATTAGAAAATAAATAAACAATAAAAAGACATCTATTACTGCCATGAATCAACAGGTGTTTTAAAGCACACGTAGCATCCCAAAATTTCAAGCTGTTGATTGCTATGACAGTGTTTCTGTTCTAGTTGCAGTACATAAGTGAAGGGACAAAGCTAAATGGCTTGGAAAGATTGTTAATAAGCTAGAAAAACACCCTTTGATCTCTAGGAAATGTGAGCTCACTTCCTATCCAGATCTTTACTTACTTGAATTACCATACCATTACTTACTTGTTATTACCATATGGGAGGAGACTATCTAAAGTTAATTTGGGGATCCACCAGAAAACTAAAAATAATGACAAATATTATTTCACTTAAGTACCAACTGTGTTTCATTGGTCTCAGTAAATACTTCATTCAGGGACTCTCTTGCCATTACTACTATATCAGGTGTAGCATCTGCTGCCACTGGTTTATGAGGTATTGTGTAATACACAAGAATGACTGGAACTCTGGGCAGGTATCTTTAGGCATTGCTTTAATTAAAGCGTGTTGAAAATGAGTGTGATGTCTTTTGTGTTCATACTATTACTGACATTGTGATGTTGTAGTTCTGTGGGCCTTTTTAGCATGTACAGATTTAGCACTTCCATCGAAAGAATTTTCAAGTATTGCACACAAACATAAGAATTGATGGGCAAAGAATAGAAATTATAAAAGGAAGGTTAGGTTTTTTGCCATTATTCATGATGTGCAGAGTTTTTCTGTCATGAAAATGCATATTCAAATACGAAAAACCCACCATTGTCATTTGAATGTAAGTTAAATGATTAGGGCAACTGGAACTCAGGGGTTACTGAGGTCACACACTGCGAGCAGATGTTAAAGTTCACTTTATAACCAGTACTACCAAGAGGCAAAGCAAGGGTTATGATGTCATTTGACGGATGACATGCTAGAGGTGGGCCTAGTCAAAGGACAAAATTATCTCAGGCATGCTAAATGAACTTGTGTTATGCTTAGTTGACAACAACGCCCCACACAGCTGCTTGAACTCTTCCCCTCCCGTGATGGGGAATTGGAAGGTCAAAAGTAAGAAAGCTCATGGGTTGAGATACAGACAGTTTAATAGGTAAAGCAAAAGCTGTGTGCAGAAGCAAAGCAAAACAAGGAATTCATTCACCACTTCCTGTGAGTAGGCAGGTGTTCAGCCATGCCCAGGAAAGCAGGGCTCCATCATCATAATGATGACTTGGGAAGACAAATGTCATCACTCTGAATGTGTCCTCCCCTCTTTCTTTCCTGCTAGCTTTATATGCTGAGCATGATGTCACATGGTATGGAATATCCCTTGGGTCAGCTGAAGGTGTCCCAGCTGCATCCCCTCCCAAATTCTTGTGCATGCGCTGCTGGTGGGGCAGTACAAAAAGCAGAAAAGGCCTTGGGTCTGTGCACAGCAGTAACAAAAATATCTCTGTGCTATCAACACGGTTTTCAGTGCAATTCCGAAACACCGCTCCGTATTAGCTACTATGAAGAAAATTAACTCTATCCCAGCCAAAACCAGCACACCTTTTCAGTAGCTAAGAAAGGATATTGTGAAAATAAGTTTCTTTTCCTCATTCTCATGTCAGATGGACCTATAATTTTTTGTAGTAAACTCCTTGTTCATATATTGCTCATATTAAACAAACTTAGTAGGAAGCTTGTCCACTTTATTCAGTTACTGATCCAGCCTTTTTCATGAGTTCCACTTGCATTATTTATTATAATTAATTGTTACACTTCATTGACTATTGAGAAATTTGATCCAAGGACATGCATAATCCTTGAGATTCATATATCTTGATATTACAAGGATCATAAACCTTAAATTAGGAGAGGACGGACTAATGCACATAAATTGCCCTCATGTACTTTAGGAAAAGCTTTAATTGTCTCTATCAAAATGATAGAGGTGTACTTCTGACATCTGTCTATCTGCCACTGATGCCCTTGATCTTAGCATAAACTAAACAGAATTGTTTATTCCCATAGTTGTTATAATTATGAATTAGCCCATGCAAGAAATCATTTCAGCATGTTTATTACTCAAAAATTAGAGAACTTGATCAAGAAGACTTGGTACAACACTGAGTCCAATTAAGTTCCTGCTCTTAAGACAGAAAATTCTTTTATTTAGTCTTTGCTTAGTAGGAATCACTTGAGGAATATAAAGCAAACAATTCTGCTCCACTGTTTTACTGCTATACTCTCAATGTGAAACCTTCTCAGTTTCAGCTGAAAACACAGCAACAGCAGAAAAAAAACCCAGAAAATACAGAGATCTTGAGTTCTCAGTTTTTTTATCTGCAGTCTTCGCCAGGCAGCGCTGCTTACAGTGTGCAATAAACACAATAGGTTAGATGATGCTGCTGAAACCATTTAAAGCTCCACTTATTTATGGCTGGGCTTCAGCTGAGCCTTCAGCTGCCTGCCAGCTTCCTTGAGAATTTGCATCTGAGAAGCAAGCTGTACCTGCAGAAAACACAGATTTTAGGGATGCGCTAGTGAAGGAGCACAATTCTAAAGACAGATTATTTTTGTCAATTCTCTTTTAAACTTTCCTAGATAATGTTAAATAAGCTTCTCAAGCAGGGGAATCACCTCCAATCCTACTGGGCAGAGTATTATATTCCTATTATTTTTTTTATTGGAAAAAAAAAATTCACCCTAGACTCTGAGTCCATTTCAAAAGGCATGAGACAAAAACTCTAAGAAAATTAAAGAAATACCTTTCCCAGTACTTCACTAGATGATAAAGTAGCCAAGAGACAAACAGGCCGATTTCAAACACTGTTGCATGTCAGCAGAGCCCTTATTGGAATATTAAGCAGGCATAATAATTTCTAGAAATTTATCTTCTTCTGCTTAGAAAAAAAAATTTGAAAAAATCATTATAGCTGTGCATTGATTTTGTAAAATTTACAGAGCTCAGTTTTCCTATGAAAAGGTAATTGATTCAACAATTTACCAAACTGTCCCCTCAAGAACTCTCCTCCAATTTAAAAAGATAATCACACCATGTCCTTCAAATAAATCCAGCTATGTAAGGCTGGCAGTGCCCCTTGCTCATTAGAGAGCTAGTGCTTTTTTCTGATACAACACAGCAGGGGGCTGTCTATAATGGGTCACCTACAAATGCCCTGCTGCACTGCCCACACAAGGACTATCCCTACTGAAAAGACCCTAATTGGTCTCAACTGCACGGGCTTGGGAAGATCACCAGACTCAGCATCGAATCCATCTCCCAAGTGCACAGACTCAAGCCTTCACTGCAGGGGTAATAAGTGCAATAAGATACCTGTGGGGCCCCTTGGCCAGCTCAGGTACCAGAGGTAGGGTGGCATGGCTCCTGCAGACTTCTAGCAGAGCTAATCTGACAGGAGTTGTGCTTTCTTTGCTGTGTTAATCCACATACTGGCCAGTATGGTCCTGAAAAACAGGAGAGGTTGGCAGTGCAGACAGGAGAAAAGAATAATTCCAGCCAAAAAAACTTTTCTTCCGCATTTTGATGTTTATTTTCTTCTTGAAAACCATTTACCTGAGCAAAAGGAAAGATATTTTTGCTGTTCTGATTTTAATTTGCTCTTCTCTCACTTTCGCTTACATAAACACATTACTTTCAGATACTGTCCTCTGACAGCAGAAATCAATAGACTCTTCATATCTTAAAAACCATCAGGTAACACTTCAGTGATTAGGGCATTGATTCTGTTGTGCTGTTTTCATCTGGAATAACTGAACTGAAACCAATGAATTTATATTGCTGTAAGACCACAATCCAACCCCCTGCCTAAGACATTTTCCTTTGCTTCCCAATCCTATAATACAAAAAAAAAGAAAAAGTTTCAGCAACATATCATATGTTTTATTTATGGTTTGTACACCAAAAGAACATCTTTCCACAGAGCAAATGCTTCATACATTTCTCTTTCAGCACATGTATACGTATACATATATACAGATATGTCCATATGTAGAACACACATAAACATCTGTATAACCATACATCCATAGATACACAATCATTCAAATATAAATATCTGTCACAGAAGACAGCAAAAATATAGCAAATACATTTTTTCCCCTCTCTTTCCTTCCATCTTTATGAATATTTTTTTCCAGCTTTTGGAGCTTCATGAGAAGTTTAAATTTTATTTTGTATACAGGAATCTGCACCCTCATTACTTCCAAGAAAACATTTTTGTATTTAAGCACATCCCCTTTTTTTCCTAGACCTTCAGATACCTTTTAATAAATAATTGTCTAAAAGGGAATTTCTGGGAAATATCCAATCATCCAATATTAAATGTTAAAGCTGTAACTGTAGATTTCTTGGTTTAGACATTCCAAAGAAAAATAGGGTTATAAGTCAGAAGGGAGGAGACATGATGTCTGGTTAGCCAAGCATTGAATAGATTTCACATTATCTAAGGCAGGTCACTTCTTTAGCCCCTTGAGTGTCTTTTTAGTATCCAACCTTCTCATAATTTTTACTTACAACTTTACCTCTAATTCTTATTCATCACTACTAATCACAAAAAGAGAAACAACAAAAAAAAACCCACCCACAATTCATTCTGTCAGTCCTTGAGCTCTTGCACTTCCACCACGTTGCCTGCAATAATCTACTTTTTGCCTCAAATAATTGGCTCTAGGGCCGTTCAAAACAAAGATGGAAAAGTTGTTAATCACTTTACTCCAAAAGGGTTTATGTTTGGTCACTCAAATCTAGAACCTGTCTCCCCAGTCTCAATTTCCAATATGGATAATAAAGTAAAATGCACTGTGAAAAGGACACCTGCTTTCCCCCCCTCCACTCAGTTTCAGCTCATCTGCCCAAAAGTCAATATGTAGAACATGTGAAATTTAAGAATGTTACCATGGGGCAGCCATCTGTTTTATGTTTTATTCTTTTCAGAATACAATTTTATATTTCAGCTTTATGTGCATTGGTGAAGATTTATGACATTTTTTGTAAATGTGACCCATCATGATGAATATTACAGATGATGATAGGCTCGTTAAACACATCTCATTTGAGTCAAACTGCAAGTGGCATTTTGTTTATATGGTTCATTTCACCAACAAATTAGATTTCAAATTGATTGCTTTCTGGAATGACTTTGTTCATCAATTTCTAGACTAGGCAATTACAAAGACTATGCTAGTAATTAATAAGCCTTCGTATCAACAATGTTTTTAAACTGCTTGACAGAAGTAGTGAAGTTTACAGGAATTCAGATGTTAATTTTCAGGATCTCTCAGATCTTCCAGAATCTGATAAAAGAATATCTCACAGTGATAACTTTTCATAGTGTGAAATTAAAAGCCTAACACGTGATACTGAGACAATGCTCTCTCTTAGCCTTAGGCAGAGAGGAAAAAAAAAAATACATTGCTCTTAATTAGGCTGGATATTAGAAAGAAGTTCTTCACCCAGAGGGTGGTTGGGCACTGGAACAGGCTCCCCAGGAAGTGGTCACAGCACCAATCCTGGCAGAGTTCAAGAAGCATTTGGATGATACTCTCAGGCACATGATGTGACTCTTGGGGATGATCCCATGTAAGACCAGGAGCTGGACTCAATGGTCCTTGTGAATCCCTTCCAACTCAGCATATTCTGTGATTCTGTAATTCTGTAATTTATGAACTATACAAATAAGAAACTCGTTACTTTTTTTTCAGTAATGTGAGAAGAACAATAGGACCTAGAATTAAGCTTTTATTTTCCAGGGAAATGGTCAAAAGTCTAAGAACTGTCTACATATTAAAATCTAACTCGGAAGGAACCAGCTCAGATCAAATGAGCTTGGGCAAAATGCCACACTGAAGTCAGCACTCTGCCTCTGATTCCTAAGCGAGCAAAGACACCTTTGAAAGTACACTGTAGAATACAACATAAGTGACTGGCCTGAAACCAGCTGTGAACCTCATGTCAGAGTAAACTTTAGCCAGTGTTTCTGTTCTTTCTTCTTCAGCATTTCCTACCTTACAAGACTGATGTATGTAAAG
This sequence comes from Sclerurus mexicanus, assembly GCA_013396755.1. Taxonomy (NCBI): domain Eukaryota; kingdom Metazoa; phylum Chordata; class Aves; order Passeriformes; family Furnariidae; genus Sclerurus; species Sclerurus mexicanus. The sequence continues at coordinate 1,735,018 of VWZF01001527.1, read as the reverse complement.
TAAATGGTTGTGAGACTATCAGACATCATAGCCCTGTTCTTCTTCTATAATCTAAAACTCAGATTAAGTCTTCTAATAACAGGTTGTACTGGCCTTGACTGGGGTAGAGTTAATTTTCTTCACAGTGACTCATGTAGGGTGATGTTTTGGAATTGATAACAAAGATGTTTTGGCTGTTTCTGAGTAGCGCAATGAGACTGGGGGTGCACAAAAAGTTGGGAGGGGACGTAGCCAGGACAGCTGACACCATTGATCCAAAGGATATTCCATACCATATAGTGTCACACTCAGCATATAAAGAGGGAGGACACATTCAGAGTGAGACCATTTGTCTTCCCAAGTCACTGTTATATGTGATGGAGCCCTATTTTCCTGGGGATGGCTACACACCTGCCCATGGGAAGTGGTGAGTGAATTTCTTTCTTCATCTGTTTATGGTTTTATATATTAAACTGTCCTTGTCTGAATCCATGATTTTTCTCACTTTTACCTGTATTCCCTTCCCCATCCCACCAGGGGAGGAGTGGCTGTGTGAAGCTTAGCTACCAACCAGGGTTTATCCACAACACAAGTCAAATACAGCCTATGCCACAGACAGTTTTTCCCACTATCTTCACAAAGCTTAAATTTTACCTGATGTGCCTCAAGATCTCAAAATATCTTCATGGAAGTCTCCATGTGGAAGGCTATCTCCTACTCTTTCATCTCTGCTGACCAGCACCGCCATCTGTTGTAGGACCAGGTAGACTGTCATGCAGGATGTTTCCAGGAGAGGTATTCCACTGCATGGGACATGCCACCTCAGAATGCATTATACCAGCTTTCTGTCCCAATGCACAGCTGATTTCTAAATTAAAATTTTGAAGGACTATTAATCCAGAACTTAGATCAGAGCCTTTGGGATTCAGGATAAAAATTAGGAAGGCAAAAGGGAAATGTAAAGCTTCAATTTTCCCACCATTTAACAGAAGAGCAGACATTAACCATCAGCATTTGCTAAAAATGAATGTAAACAGCTCATGTCCTTGCAAACTCTGAATATCAGGCTGTGGCAGCAAACTATTAAGCTGGTTTACAGTGTGCATCCCTGAATAACTAAAATGCCAGAGTATGGAGAAGAGCCAGCACTTGATGAAAATGGAAATAAAATTTTAAAGGACTCTAAGGATTGCAAAGGTCTGAGGTGAGCAATGAGGTGAGAGAGTAAACCAGCAATAACTCTAACCTAATACACAATAAAAAAAAGCAATAAAAATTAAGAAGTCAGCAGAAAATGGAAGCCTCAAATGTCTGGAAACTGCCAAAAGTAAAGACAACTGAAATGCACACAGTTCTATCTCTGATGTTATTGAAGGTGTTCAAGTCAGGACATTGAAGACTACATTCTCAGCAGAAATGTCAAAATCTGTTTAAAATGGATGATTTAATGTAAACAAATACTATTAAGCTTAGCCTATTATGCCCCACTTCCTCTCTGGATCAGAATTTTCCATTGTATCCAACAACAATGGGATGGCATATACACTGGAATTATCAGCTAATTTTTCAAACTCCCTCTTTCTAAACTTTGGAATTTAGCCCAATTTAAGATATCCAGGCAGCTTAAACCCCATTTTAAAGCTGCTGTTCCAGGAAAAGAAATGTCATTTTTCTGACCATTGTTCTGTCTTCTCATAGTTCGCAGCTTCATTGGGAAAGTTAGTCACAGTATGTATTAAGTACCTGAGATATCTGCCTAGCATTCTACTTTTGCTTTTTTCCAGGAAATGTGTTTTGAAGCCTTCCTAAATAATTAATCAAAATCTAATCAATGGATTTCTCACAGATAACCTCCTTCAAATTTTGTTCGAGGTTTGACCTTCATGTAGATTTGCACTTGATACTAATATTATCTCTAGGCTAATAAGCTATAATAAACTACATCATCGTTGTCAGCCATAGATATGATCCCTAATGATTTATGTATGAAACACTAGTGACCAACAAGAGAAATCAAGATTAGTTACTATCATTATGCAAGAATTATTACACAGTTTCTTCAAACTTAACTTAAAAGGACAATTTCTGCTTAAAAACAAAATCCTTTTTCCTCATTAGTAATGACATTTCAGGTTTATACAAACTAAACCCATGACTCTTACAGCAAGTATTACCGAAAAGTATATTCCACTTGGCCTTAATCACTTGGGTCATGTGGAAGACATAAACCAGATTATGAAATAAAATGAGTTCAGTTTTCACTTAGAAGAGAATGTATTTCCTACATCAGAAAAGTTTATTTTACATGCTGTATTAGCTGTTTAACTAGACTCAGTGCACATACCGTAATGAATCCACATATAATGCACTGAGGAATGAAAGGCTCAGAGCACTGGAATTAAAGGTTCCATTATTTTTCAGGTAATTTATTTTGCATCACTGTATTATAAGATTGAGGACAGATGCTTTGGCCCTTTGCCTCAACTCTGCAGACGGTTCACCTTATTTATGTGAGTACTTCCTATAAATCCAACAAGTCCCAAGGGTATAGTTAAACATGCACATAATATTGCCAGATCAGGGCCCTCATCTTGATTTGCTATGCCTTTTTTTTCTCCTTTTGCTGTCAGACTCCTTGTTTGTAAATCGTCTTTCCAGATGATTACTTCTGCTTTCCAAATCCATCTCTGTGTGAGGCCACATATACACCTTGCAGGTAACTCCTACCTATTTCTGCCCCATTCCATAAGCATGCTGCTTCAAAGTATCCAGTACAGTTCTCAAGCTGGAACTTGCCTTTCCTGAAACCCCCAAGCTATTTCCTCCTGACCTCATCTTGTTTGATTTCTTCTAGTCCTGTATAAAATGTAGACAAATGTTTTAATTTGACAATATTTTATTTTAAAAGAGAGATTTTTATGGGTACATTAACAAGGACTTCAGCAAATTTTAGACACGGAGGTATCCTTGTTTACTTTAGTAAGTGTTTTCAAAGTCCTTTTAATTACTCTTAAAACTTATTACATAGACTTATTTGGGCATTTTGGGAGTCAGGAGAGTAGGAAATAAAACAAAAGTAAAGGAGTTGTATGCTATTTCTGATACAATTTCCTCATACATATTGTCCATCCCTTCATCTCCATGCTTGATAGGTTTTCTAGTCACTTACTGCAAATAATAGGCAGATGCATTGTACATATTCTGCCTGCACACTATAAGCAGTTTATACATCATTTAATTGTTACAAAGACTCAACAAGGTCAACGTATTTTTCTCAAGAAAGTGATTTTTTTCACCCTGGTAGATAGTTCTGTAGTGTTTGCAAAGTAGTCCATTGACATTACGAAACTGTCACAGATTTCACTTTTATTGCACTGCATTAGCATCAAAGTCACATACTTTTCACTTAGTAAATGAATAAGAAATAACTAAATTTGTTTTAACCTTGGCAACGTCTGTAGTATTTCTAGATAAGTGAATCAGCCACTGTCTGTCATTTTTTGATGCAATATTAAACTGAGGCCATGAATATTTAGAGGCATTTGGTTTTCCAAATAGCTCTGCTCATAAACATAATGCAATAGTCCCTCTGTCCAGGTCATACTAAAATAAAATTATTTCTTCTTTTTAACTACTGAGTTCCAACCATGTTGGTGCCCATGGCTATTCTGTCCAAGATAAGAACATTTCATCTTTAAGTTGTGTGACTGATGTTACATCAATTCACAAATATTACACTTAGTATTTAGTCAGGTGAAATAAGACACATGCAGGGAAATCACTAGTTATCAGTATCTACTATCCAAACTTATTTGCCCCCGTAAAAGTGTGAAGGTAAATAATGTCAATCTAGGGGGCTGATGCAGATGACCATTTTGAACATTCTTTTGCTTTTGGAGCACAAGATCAGAAAGAAATTAAATTCATAGTATAGCCATGTAAAACTTTTGGGTAAAAGGAAACCATGCTGGGCTTTCTCCTTACTTTTTCAACAGAGAAGAATATAGAAATAACCATCTTAGACTGTAGGTTTGCCCTGAAAGTTATTGGCAACTAAATCCAAGTCTGTTTCTGTACATTCTGTCCAAAACAGCTTTAGATGCATATATATAACCTTTAAATTGACTACTGATGATGACAAAGAGATGTTTTAGACCACTATCATCCCCAGGAGCTGTCAAAAAAATATTCTGGTTGCCAGGTCAGAATTCCAATTTCATGCCACTTAAGGTGTTGGATGATCAGGCTTCAGCAATAATATTGTCTCAGGAAAATAAAAATTTCCAAGCTTACCAAAATCAAACAAGTAAAAAAAAATAACCCAAATTTATTTAAAGTTAAATTGGTCCATTCTTTTTTCTTGCACTGAAGAAATGGTCTGATTTGTCAGTTACCTTTTCTGGACTGAGTACTACTCCTAACATATTCTGTAACTTTCACAGAAAACTAAATCAGCATTTAAGAGACTATATGGAGTCAGATCCTGTTCAGAATTGTAGATACTTTGATTTATGTCTTTCTTCTTCCACTCTCCAGGAATAACAATGGTTTTGTCTAGCTGTATCTTAAGGCTGTATTCCTTCTGGTAAAATATTTTATCTTTATATTTCTATTTCAGAAAAAAAATGCAATGATTTATCGTGATTAGGAAATTGTAGATTATATTAAAAAATAAGTGTCTCTTTAAGATAGATTGGTATCAAATCCCTTAAAATAGCAATGACATACCCGAATCTTTCCCAGAGATAGTTGGAGAATCAATAGCTGAGTTTACAGACGCCTTAAGGATGTAAGTCTGCCTTCAATCTAGACAACATAAAAAATAGACATCAATTCTGTTCAGAAACTAGGTTTGATAGGTACATAGCACATATAAGCTGGAACACTTCAATAAAGAAAACAAAAGCATCAGCATTTCAACTAAAACAAAGCTGATAGATTGCAGAAGTAAATATCTTAGTGGCTTTTTTTCATCATGCGACTCTAATATTCCGTGAAGGAACAAATTAGTGTTGTTAAATTGTTCCTCCCCATTGAATACTAAATACAGGGCTTAGGATTTATTGATTGCAAACATTCCACGGGGTAGGTATGCTGTTCAGTGGCCTAGAAGTCTCTGTTTTGATTGATCCAGTCTGGGGGACATAGTGAAGTATACTGTAGGTTTCTCTTTGGCTACGTACCCAACTTTCCTCTTCGTATCTGAAACATACCCTAAGTGCAGAAAACACTTGCTTAACAGTCTAGACAGAGCCAATATCAGCACTTTCTGAAAATAAACATAATTCTTTTATTTCCACTGAAATTTGCAAAGTTTCACAAGGAATTCCCAAGCACATATAGGAGGAGAAGATCACAGCAACCAGCTTTGATCTTGTAGGAAAAGGTATATTGGAAATGTATGTAAAAGCTAAGCAAATTGAAAATAAAGTGTTTCTTTTTTGAAAGTCCCAGTGGTATTTGCCCATAAATTACATAGGAAGGTGATAGTTTCTTTATCACCTAACAGCCTTTACTCAATAATAAACATCTTTCCCAAAGATAAGCTCTCTCACAAGTAGAGGCTGAATTCAGTCTTTGCTCGAGAGTTTCTGTCATCTGTGTAATGCCAGATTGAGGCAGTGTTACTGCACAAGTTCCTTTGGCTTCAAGTTTACTATGGTATGAAGAACATCACCAAGAACTGTAGACACTCAGCAGTGGCCATGGTCAAAATTTCAGTCACTCTCATTTCCTCTTCTTTCTGTGACTCTTAACTCTGCAGAATGCAATGTGCTTCAAGAACTTTAAGGACGTACAAGCAGCTTTTAAATATTTTGCTTATTCAGAGCCTGAAAGAACTAACTGGCTGAGATAAAAACTGTGTTATTGAACATCACACTTAACAAAACAAACTGTTGTGATCATTGCTCAAGGTACACATGGAATATTCAAGACTTTTTCTGTTACTTACATATTCTGGAACATTTAAGACTCATTTCTGTTACTTACATATTCTGAACCTGCAAATGGACAGAAAAAATCTTCAGAAAATATCTATATGACAAATTTTTCCTCTCTGCTTTCCATTTACTGTATTTTATTTTATTAATATGGCAGTTACTATTACAGTTTAAATGCATCTTGGGTGCTTCACAGGTTAGCACAGTGTTATAATCAATGCCTATAGATACAGTACCATGATCCTACATATTGACTTATTATACAGGCAGCCCACATGACTAATTTTAAGTCAAAGACATATATGTGGAAAAAAAATCAATTAATCCAACCCCTATCATTTAACATATTATTGCTTAATCCCCGTAACCAGTGTGAATAAACAAGAATTATTTGGAGTCTCTGATCTGATTTTTAAGAAGATGAATACTTAGAACACACATCTGCCTTTTAATGTGTGTTGAAAATGCCTCTTCTGTATTTAAGAAGCTTGAATTTGGAAAACAGATTTTCCTATTTTCTTCTTGTATTTTTTTACCATTTTAACTAGCTTTGAGATGCAAAATATAAGCATAAAATAAATATAAATCACTTAAATCTTTAGAGAATAAAATAGAAAAGAAAAATATCAATGTAAAGGAGACAGTCTTGAACAAGAAGGGAAACCAGTTTTAGAAAAAACTGTTAACATTGAAGAAAGAGGAATGTGCCCCATCTAGAATGAGATACAGAGAAAAACAAACCAAAAGAACCATACCAGTGACTGCATGGCACCAAATAGACTTAATAGGATATTGTGAGACCTTGCATAAGATCAGAATAGCTCTTGTACCGTATAAAAAAATCCACTGCATTAGATTTTAGATCATTGATTTCTATACTAATAGAGTCTGAGGAATTTCAAATGTGTTTCTGATCTTTTCAAACTTTTGTTGTTGTTTTTTTCCCATTTTTCAAAAGGGCACTGGGTCTTTTATTCAACCTCTTTCCCCAATATTTACTGCCAGACACCCCAGAGCTATAAAAAGTGCTTTTTCAATGAATGAAAATTTTGCTTCTTTGGTGAAACATAGTAACATTCACAAATTAGCTTGAGGAATGAAAAACTACATGGAGAAAAGGAAGAAAGTAAAATTGTCATGTTAAAAATTTACCACTGTGCTGGACTATTCTCTGTCTGACAGCAAAAGGCAATGAGCACTGCAGAGGACAATGAATGGGCTCAGTGCTCACACAAGAGTGTTTTTCACTAAACCACACATTATTCTATAGAGTCTAGGTTTCATGAAGACTTTTATCCAAGTCTTGGTCGAACACATTGTAATGTATTTAATCTAATTTATTTGCACTACATGAGAAATGCAGAACATTACCCACGTCTTCTTTTAGTTTTCCTTGTGATTATATGAAGCTTGCTTTTGCTCTCTCACACACCACTGTAAATCAGAAGTCAATTTACTAAATTATGTGGAAGCCACTGGAACAACCTGGCATAAGTAAGTGAAGAATCAGGTTCTTTATAGTTTAATTCATTGTTCCTGCTTTCTTTCCTTTCCTGCATCCCATCATTATTTTAGCCCAGAGGTAACTAAGGTCAGTATATTTTGTTTGCAGCCTTGACCATGGTTACATCTTCACTATATTTATAGTGAATGAGACAGATCAAAGAACTCTAAATCAGCTGCAGAAATAGCTAAAGCTTGCTTAAACAACAGCTGAAAAACACTTTGCACACACCACTTGACCTAACCTCAACTCTGCCCTCGTAATGGATGAAGAATTGCAGCTTTCTGGCTGAACAATAAAAGTAGTGGAAAACATTTACCAGCACAAAATGTAATGGTGGATGGAGTACCATGTTAATTTATGAAAGAGCAGACTTCCAAAAAAAATCTCTTTCAAACTCAAAGCAAATGTGAAAATTCTCAACTTGACAAGAGACTCTTTTCCCCAAGAAAATGCAGATGACAACTGACAATTGCTGTTGCATTCATCCAGAAAGGCCACCACAGCTCCAGAAAATCTGAAGTACTTCTGGACAAGAATGCTTTAAGCTCACTTTCTATCTTAAGAGCAGCTCTTATCCACACACATAAGAAAATTAAACAGCCCTTCAGAGGAAAAGTTTCTCTGACATTTTGGACGCAGTGAAATCAGTAGACTGGGCAAATGTTGGGGTCAGATCACAACATGTTCATCTATGGCTTGTCAGTAAGGTAATTAGTTGGTGCAGGCTAAGCTATGGTTTCTTTTTATTCTTTTTTCTTTTTTTTTTTTTAATTCTGAATTACTATTTAAAGCCATTCCTAGTAGAAAGGGGGAAATCATCCATTAGCTGGCCTCCATTTCAGATGTACGTGTGAGCAATCCCACATATAAATATTTGATTGATGTCACATTCAAGTACTTCAGAAACTACCCACTCGTGCACTCATAAGTCAAACCATGGAGTCTTCAAAGAGCCTTGAGTTTACTGCAAACACACAACAAAATTTCCTGCAGAGTATTCTTGGCATTCAGGAATATTTCTGCATGATATGTCTCACAGGATACGCTTAGCATCATATACAGAGGCATTCTTCTCAAATCCTACTAAATCCTTCTACAGAATATAACAATAAAAGGATAAGATGACAGCCTTAATCATAGATTTCCCTCATTTTTTCAGATTGATATTATTTAGTACATTGAAGAAATATCTACTCAGAGTAGAACATGTACAGTCTGTAAATAATTTCTAGATTTGTAACAAGTGTCTGAGAAGTGCAAGAGCCAAATAGATATTCTTTCCCAGAGACATTCCAGCTGGTCAGATCCAAGTACACTTGCTGTTTAAAGTAGGGTGTTGACATTGTTACAGCTACATCACCCAGTAGGTAAATCAAAGACATTCTCCAGTGGTGAAAGCATTTGGCACTTTTCATAAGTATAGTTGCAATTCAGTGATTAAAGAGGGATTATTTTTTCTGTATGTTTCATTATACATCTTCAGCACACAGAAAAGTAAGCTGAAAGCATCTCCAGTGATCTTGGATTCACCATGCATAGGAACTTCATTATTAGTACTTTTCTTGTCAGCAAAATCACACTGTTGAACCATACATCTCTGTCTTGGGATCTGCAAAACAAGTTTAGGGGCATTTTGAAGGCAATTCAAAGGGATTTAAAGTCTGTTTGCTTAGCATCTGAATATAATCATGCAGTTAGACTTCTCATTCAATTTGCAACTTCACCTAAAACATTACAAAGAGAAACAGTTCTCTTGTCTTCTGTGTAATGTTTTATATTCAGAGAGCAGCCATCTGATGATAGAATATGAATTGATTTTCTCTCTCTTTTACTTGTAAGAGTGTTTAGGAGACACACAAATATGACACAAGACAAAAACATAGAAAAGAAAATGTCTCTAAATGAAAATGAATCTGTCTTACTAATTCATAGGGAAAAATCTGTAAAAACCAGAAATTTTGAATCTCACCTTCAGGCCTGGCATCTTATTTGATTGTGGCTGAACACCCAAATTTGGTTGATTATAGTTAGCTTGGTTTCATGAATCAGAAAGGAAATGCTGTCAGGCAAGTACCATGAGTAAAATATGAAATTTTCTGCGTTTGGCTTGGTAGATTTTTAGTGACTTTTTGTTTGTTTGTTTGTTTGCTAAAGTAAAGCTCTTGCTTCACAGACTCGCCTAAACAGAGAGTCATGAAACATACCTTTCTGTCCTGTACACAATATCCTAATTCTCTTCTAAATTCTGGTACTTAATTTCAACTCTATTTGCATTTGTGCCTTTGCAAAAGTATGATAATTTTCTATGGAAAATCAGCATGCATGTGATGTGTTATTGGCCTAAATATTCACCAACCAACAGAATTGCATAAATCATACTACTATTGTCAAAAGTATAGAAGAACAAGACTGCATTTGCATTCTATGACAGTCAAGTCTTTAAAGTTTCTCTCCTGAAAGAGGTAAGATTCTGGTTTGATTCTTGTTATCATTTCACCATCTAGAATAGGAGGAAGCAGTAGAAGACAAAGTTCAGGAATTTTTTTCTCTTTTTCCTTTTCAAACATTGCTACAACATTTTAGGTGTGAATCCACATTAGCACTGGCCTGCTCCATCAGGGAAAGTCTTTAGGGAAAAATGTCTTTTTCATGGATGAGACTGCATGTTGATGACATTAATATATGAGGATTCTCTCATCTGCCAAACACCAGAAAACATTGAAATAATGAGTAGATCAATAGATTTGAAAATGGAATCAAAATTCCATTCTAGATTTGGGAAGAGCTTATTAACTGACTGTAAAAAATTTGCCATAGGTGAGGATTTAAAAACAAGGGACCTGAAAAAAAAGAAACAAGAAAAATATTCTAATTCACTTCACATTGTTGGTCTGTATTCAAACAATGAATGCAATTTTATGGCCTGGTATGTAACAGGACAGACTGGACACATAAAATGGCCCTAAAACATTCAGAAATTATACAGACTTACACTGCAACCTTTCTGTCCAGTACTCCCTGATACACCTATTCATGAGTTAAAGATGGCCTGGTATATGCAGAAATGCAGGAAAATTAGGAGAGCACATTAAAACACCTAATTTCCACAATACAGATCATAATTTCTCAGTATATTTTAGATTTTGAGCACACGTGTATCATTTACAAAATAAACATTCCAGGGGAAAAAAAGACTGTTGAAGCACACAACCAACCTCACCCCCAGCACACTCTAATGATCTGTGTGTCTCTGCCATAAATTTTCCCCAAAAGAAGCTGCAGCATTATTTTACCAAAACATACCTAAGTTCAGCTTTTTCCAGAATATCAATTAATTTCTATATTGGTTTTGTTTCTTTAAGAACCCATTCTGGGCTGCATCAAAAGCAGTGTGGCCAGCAGGTCAAGGGAGGTGATTCTGTCCCTCTACTCTGCTCTGGTGAGAGCCCACCTGGAGTGCTGCACTCAGCTATGGGGCACCCAGCACAAGAAGGACATGGACCTGTTGAAGCAAGTTCAGAAGTGGGCCATGAAGATGATTAGAGGGATGAAGCATCTCTCCTATGAGGAAAAGATGGGAGAATTGGAAGTGGTCAGCCTGGAGAAGAGAAGGTTCTGGAGTGACCTAATAGCAGCCTTCCAATACCTGAAGGGAGCCTTTAAGAAAAATTGAGAGAGACTTTTTTTAAGTGCATGTAGTGACAGAACAAGGGGGAATGGGTTTAAACCAAAAGAGAGTAGGTTTAGATTAGTTATCAGGAAGAAATTCTTTACTCTGAGAGTGCTGAGGCACTGGAAAAGGTTACCCAGAGAACTTGTGGATGTCCCATCCCTGGAAGCGTTCATGACCAGGTAGGATGGAGCCCTGAGCAACTTGGTCTAGTGAAAGGTGCCGCTCGTGCTCATGGAAGGGGAGCTGGAAGTAGATCTTTAAGTCCCTTCCAAAGAAGTCATTCTATGATTCTATGAAAGATTTTGTTTTCCTTTCCTTAAGGGACTATATGTTTAGTAAATGAAGTAAATAACTGTAAAAAATCATTAAAACACAAAAATTCGCCAGTTTTCTTCTGTTGGATGTTACATTGCATAAGTATTTTATTACCCTCAGAGCTACAGAGATATCTTCCATTTTGTGTATCTGAAAGTGCAACTATTTTTCCCTTATGTGAATGCACAGTTCTTCTGTTTGTTAAAAAAATCCACGTATGTGTGAACTCACTTCCTCTCCTATCTCTTATAGTAGGATTTAGTTCTACCGTATCGCCCTTGTGACTCTAGGCTTGAATTTTTCAGCTTTCTGATAAAGTATTTTTCATGGCAGATTTTTTGTGACAGGCCAAGACTTCTGTCAGCAGTCTCTCAGAGCATCATGTTAAAGGGTATAAACCTATCTTATTTGAAACACTTTTAATTTACCTTTGTACTCAGGGGAAACAGAAAATAAGATTTAACATGCAGGGGAGTCTACAGGTTTCATCAGTAGTTTGTTCACAAGGGTTTTTTCAGACATATAGTAAGTATTGCAGTGTCTATGTGCCACCATAAACTACTAAATAAATAATTTCTAATGTTTTAGTCTGCATGTTTGTTTAAAAGGAAACGGTACACCTTTCCCAAAAGACATACCAGATGCTTGGTGTCTGACAGCAAGTGAAATAGATTATATGCAAATCCAGAAATGTGATGCTCTGGCTTTAATCCTCTTTTGTTGTGGTATGCAGCTGCAGTTTTAGGAAAAATGAAGGAAATGGACCACACTAGATTTGGTAACAACAGTAAAATATTCAAAAAATATTTATGGTAAGTTATTCAAATGTCCTTCTACCATTCAATGTTCAGAACATTAACATATTTCAAATACTAAATAGTTTGGTAGTGCTTGGGATGTTAAATCATTCATTAAAGGAAGTGAGTGAGGTCATCTGAATGTTATTAATTATGAGATGGATATAGTGACTTGTACATTCACATGATTATTCTTCGGTTATTGGCCATAACCCTGAGTAGGGCTGAGCACTTTCAACTCATGCAGTTCAATGAAAGTTGAAGCACAGCAAGTCATGATGACTCCAGGAGTTGTTTGCAGAAGGAGAGATTGTTCTGCTTAGACCACATGTTTTCTCTAAACTTTCCTGCACAAAGACCTATTCTATATTGCTTGCAAGATCAGAAACACTGAAATAAACTCAATCGCAAGATTTTCCACAAATGTTTGAAATACCTTGTGTTCTCATCATAAGTAATCTTTACACACAGCTCTAGAAAGAAAACTTAAAACAATTGCTACATATTTGTTGTTTGTCAGGTCTCCACTAGTAAAAAGATACTTTTTGCAAAAGATGTACAGCCAAGCCATGAGCTGCAGGTCAGACTACACACAAAGAAATTTCAATCCTGCCTTTCTGTTCAAGTACTTGCATCCTTTCAACTGGCTAAGCATCTGCGAAACAGCTACAAATTAAGTCTGCTAAGGTTTCTCAGTCCATCTGATGGCCAACACAGGAGGTTCACCTCTTTCCACACTGTCAGTCATTTCACCAGCTCACATGGCAAAGCAAGGAGCAGCCATTCACCTGCACAGGCAGGGGGAAGAACTGACCCAAAAGGAACAGCTGACATTGGCTCAGCCTTTTGGTCTGTTCTTCTTCCTTCCTGAGGTTTAATCACAAGGAATGGGCCTTCCATCTCCCTAGAAAGATTTCCTGGGATAGAAATTGAAATCTAAGGTGATCGCTAGTTGATGGAGGTCAACAGATTGAAGTGCCACTGGAGCTTTCTCCTTTAACTTTTCCATCTCTGGTACTATACTTGGTTTCAATACGTAGGACTGTCAGACTTCTAGTAGTTTGAAGGAGGGACTGCATGTTTCCTTTTACTCTCTCACTCCATTTACCTATTCAATTTTCTCAGAGTTATTACTCAGTTTGGCTGTGAGTTTCTGCTGTTATTTCCTCCCACAGAAATCAGTAGGACTGCAGACTGATGGGTCCCTTCCAACTTAGCATATTCTGTAATTCTGTGATTCTGCGAATCGAAATGGGTGAACCCCTCCACCCCAAAAAGAAAGCCTCAGAGGTATTATTTCTTGAATGTCAAGACTTTTCAATCAATTTAATAATTTCAGGCTCAATTATATCAAGCAACATGGTGCTAGTCATATGGTAGGGAAGAGCTCTGAAAGGCTCTGAAATGTTCCTGGAAGACCCCCAAAGGCCATGTTGCCCACCTTCATGAGTGGTTGAGTATCAATTCTGCTGATACACATGCATGAACCAGCAAGAGCATAGGGCTCATCTTGGACTGTGAGAAACATTTGACACATTGAGTATAAATCTGGGTGGCTGGCTTGCACTGAGCATCCTGCTGCCCTGTGCTGTACTGCCATATTTATCCCAGTAGATAATGTAAATCTAGTTCAGAAAACATTAGTTGCAGCAACTGCAATATAGGTACAACTACAACAGGTAACATTCTTCAGAAAATCCATATTTTTGCCAAAAAAAAAAAAATCACACCTCTATTAGGTAAAAGCAGATAACATTGGAGCACCAACTTGTCTCTAGTGAAGTAATAGTGTGTTTGCAACATCATACCATTAACATGGTATCATCAATAGCAACTCTCATAACTCACTAGCAGCATGACTATATTTTGGAATAGCAATGCAAATACAGAATGGATAGAAAGTTGATGGGTTTAAAGGTACAATTGAAAAACCCAATCAAAATACAATAATTGTCATAAATCCTACAAGTGTGTTCAATAAAAAAGAAACTTGTGGTACAGCAAAACTTTCCTTCACAACAATACTATGAAAAATCTAATTGTTCACTTCAGTATTCATTAAAACTATACATAAATATTCATGTTTCAATTAAAGAAAATCCTGTATAGAGTTGAAATTTAGCAATTATGAAGATCAAGAAGATGCTGTTTTGGTGTGGATTTTTGTTTGTTTGTTTGTATCCAAAGAGGCATGGAAGTGGCTTTTCTTGAGCTCTCTGCCACAGAAAAGAATAGAGCAGACAAATGTAGAAACCAAATGTGAATTTCTCCCATGGATGAAAGGATGGAAAAAAGAACAGAACCACATTAACATCTTTTGTGGCAGTCAGGGGAAGGGCAGGACAGTAGGGGAAATATTCTTCGTGTTGGTTGAGCTCAAAACTGATTTTCAGACACAATACTGGTGAGATTTGATCTTGCAGAGCTGTGACACTCAGTATAGTATAATGATGTGTTTCATAATATTAGCAGTATAATGAACAAAATGTAGTAAAGATTAAATGACAAATCAAAACCCATATGCCAAAAAGCATACTCTATAGTGGAATACACTAAAGAAAATAGTCATTAATGGGATAGGAAAATATAATATTGTGCAAAAGGGCTGCAGAGTGAAGATCTATACCTGACACATAACCAGGGGCATATAAATAATTCTTTGAAATAACAGTTTTGTACTTTCCTACTTCTTAAGGATTTATTGTGACATTTCTGAATGGCATTTTTATAATAACTTTTTTTTAAATGTCTATATTTTAAATCACAATCCCTAACTGGGAAGAAAGCAAAGTTTTAGAATACTTCAGAATGTTATGACCATTCACGAATTTAAGGCAAGTCACAAAACATCCAACCTTATTCTGATTAGTGAAGACGGCAAACTGCAGCAGTGTTTAACTTCACTTAATGGATCGGTCTGGACAGTGAAAGAAAGTGTTCATGCAGCCCATCTTCAGTCTAGATAAGGGTCTCTTCATGGCAACCATGTATGAGGCAAATTGGAAAGGTACATTGTAATTAAATCAATGTCTTGTAATGCTGTTGAATGACAAAAATGGCAACGGAGCAATGGATTGTGGGGAGTTTGTCTTGCTCTTTTATTAAGAGCTTGAGTAGAAACTCTTGGATCTATCTGGAAATATTGAAACAAGTCTCAGTTTTATTTCAGGAACAAAATCGCCACAGAAAGTGTCACACAGCGGTCAAGACAAATAGCTGGAACCAGGATACTTAAATTTTGTTTTCATGGTGAGGAAACCTGACACAATCCAACTTTTCCTGACTTTTAAAAAAGTTGCCAACTCATGATATAACACCAGAGGAATCCAGCACAAATTTCTTCAATCTTTCCTCTTGGTCATTTTTCACTCTTTTAGAGACACATGATCTTCTGAACTGTCCCAGAATGTGGGACACTCTGCTCCTACATTTTGTTTGAGCTTTGGTATGGGTAAAGAAATAAAGTAATCAAAGAATCATTCATTTTTGTTAAGTACTCCAAAATGTTTTGTATGAAGTTGTAAAGATCCCTGAAACAAGGAAAATAAGATTGTTGTGGAGAAAATTTTGATAGTAGTGATGACATCTTTACATGTACTAAGACAAAACAGTGAAATTCAGGTAACGCTTCATGGTATCTTCCAAACTACCTTCACTGTTCAGTTGAGAAAAATCATGATTGTCTGACCAGAAACACTGGCCATGTACAAATGTGCAAAGAATGCTAGAAACTGAACCTGATACAGATATAGTATCTGAAAAGCAGTGGTATAGCTGAGCATACAGTGAAGCTGTATTCTATGCTTTATGTAGTCACACAAGGAGCAAGAAGTTGGACTCCATGGTTCTTATGGGTCTCTTCCAACTTGAGATGTTCTATGAGCCTGGAAACATACAACGCTTCAGAAATTCCCAAACATTAGTCAAAGAAGATTGTTGTGAAGCTGAATGGATATTTTCATTTAACTTAGTTTTATTTCATATAATAGATTAGGTCTTCCTAAAAAGCAATGTCTAATTCAGTAGTCCTCTCAGCAAATGCGGAGTTGAAAAGGAGTCACTGGGCAGTGGGTGTGGAGAGAGGTCCCACGCACAGGTGATAGGGCCATCAGGACCATTAATGCCCTCAGGGTACTTGCAATAACTATATCTTTAGACTCACAATATTAATTTCACTATAGAATTTTTTTAAAGATCAAACAGAAAGAAAGATAAGCAGCAATTCACTCAGTGTTACCACTGCTGCACAGACTCACACAGGGTTTGTGAAACCCAGACAGATTCAGACTGCCTCCACAACAAAGCATTTACTTGGCTGGTTTGTGTGTCCAAACTGTTTGTACAAGCCTTTAATGAACTTTGCTTTTTCTGTTGCAGAACATCCACTAACATCTTACAGTCACTGTTTATAGAGTTATTTAAAGGTCAAGTGTGATTCTGCTGAAATGCATTGTGTTACCATTGATGTTGTTCATAGTGTCTTAACTAATTCATTTTGGTTAGTTTCTTTTGTATGACTGCAAAGGGCATGAGAGTACTGACGGAGCTATTTTCTTGAGTTCTTTCAAAGTGAGCATTCCTTTGGTAGGTATATTGGATGGAAAACTCCTGGAGGAAAAGCCTGTGCAAGATCCCACCTCGGTTAGATTCCAGCAGGCAGCAATCTAGTACTCTATTACCTTCAGTAATTTCCTTAGTTCCTGGGAACTGGATCGTTATTTTACATTTTGGCACACAAATACAGACAGCAATATTTCTTTGAGATAACTCTTGCACCAGAGTTGTTGGCTAGTCTGTATTTCTGGCAGAGGTCTAAACAATGCAGTAAGTCCTTGAAGTACTGAAACACCCATTTAGTATGACTAGGTATTAGCTCACGTAAGCATGATAACCCAGTTTACAAGGCCAAATATATATCTCTGAAATCAGAGATCTGTTATGACATCACTCAGATACTCTGACCCACTTCCTATTCCAGCAAGCCAACACAAGATGTCATTAGCTAATCAAGCTTAAATCTTACTTCAAAACTTGAAGCTATTTTACGACAGGATTTGACTCGAGGAGAAATGGAACTGCTTAAAATCTCTTCTTTCTTTTTTAACTTCATGACAAGTGAATCTACATATTTCATCACCGCTGATGCTAGACAGTATACACAAAAGATTTTCAGATTTTTTTTTCCTAGGTATTTTACAGCCAGAGTCTAAAACCGCTTAGGGAATTAATCCTGTCAAATCCGACGTATTGACTCATTCTCTAATACAGCATGAATAATAATTTCTTGCAGACCTGATCCAGATCCAAACAAAAGCTCCAGTTTGTATTTCAAAAATATTACTTGATGGTGTGTTACATATTGACAAAAATGAAATCATATTTTGTAGAAAAACAAACAAATTAAGAGGACAGTAAAAGCATGTGATAGCTGGCAATTTTTTGCTGCTTACTCATAACACAGAATATGATAAGAGGTGTAAGGAATATGACAGGAATGCTGGCAAAGCCCAAGTTACATTTATAAACAGTTTTCCACTTTAACACCATAAAAGAAACAAACCTATCATTAGTTATTACTTCTTGGCTAAAATTTCCATCCTTTTCTACTGAAAAGATTAGGATTATTCCTGTATAAACCAGAAACTTCTAGTATAACTTTAGTCTGTATTGTGGGTTTTCCCTTAGATAAAGGCAACACAGAACTGGGTTGGTGAAGAGTGAAAGTCAAGATGTGGAAGGCACTGAGAGAACATGATAGTTTCCAACACCAGCACTTTTCCCCAGTTTCTTCGAAACAAAAGATCTTCAGCCCTGTCAAACAATGATAGGCTACAGTATCAGAATACTGTCGGCAAAGAAGACACTAGGAGGTCAGTTACTGCAGACCCTGAAATGGTGCCTAGTCCCAGGAATATCGCAGGAGGAAGGGAATTGCCTCCACACATAAAGGTATGCACAGCTTAAATGTTCAATATCTGGCATTTCAATAAACTGGCTAATGTTGTAATTGCAGAAAAAAAAGCCAAACTTGCAACACACATCACAAGAAATAAGGGAATTGTCATGAACAGCAGGTAACAAGTTTTGCAGCTGTTTGAAAAATGTTATCCATGGCAAGGAACCAGGATCTCCATTACTATGACAAGAGTTGCATCAAAGCTAGTGCACATTAAAAACAAATCAAGTTAGCATAACAGTTGTAAGACCATATACAAATTACTATCATGGTCTTCAGGTATCATTCTGAGGACATCCTTTCCTCTCATACTGCATTTTTCTGTCGTGATGAGATCTCCTCAGCTGCTGTTTTAATGGGGTTAATGTTAAGCTTGCTTTCATCACTTATCTATAATTAGGATGGCTGTTATTCTATGGTTTCTGTAAAGCCATATGGTTATCTAATGCTAACAAGACCTGCAGTGCTTCAGTTTCTGTATATTGCTTCCTGTCTGGCTTCTGGTTTCCTCATTTTCTGCAGTGTTTCTTGGGTTGTCTATAAAAGGAAGGAAAAGGAAATCAAAGTCTGTGTTTATTGTGCTTCCTGGAGATTAATATTCCCCTATGAATAGGTTTGAAAAGATTTCAGCTATGCTTGTCTTGTTTTTTCTGCAAAAGAATATACCCTAGGAGCTACAAGGAAAACTGTTCAAACTTGCTTCTGTGTATTTGTCAGAACACTATTTGTTTTATTTTATCAAGTTGCACCAAGGGAGTACCGGTTAACATTCCTATACTGATAGTGCCACTACAACAACAGGGTTTTTTTTCTTTTTCTATTTCCCCATGTTTTTTGTTGTTATTGTTTCCAGTACTACCCAGAAGGAGTAGGCATCAGAAAGGTATAAAAAGAAGAAATACTTCCTAATCTGAAAAGTACAAGACAAATATGAGGTAAGAGAAGAGGTACAAAGCAGTCTAGGAGGTGATAGGCCTTGTTGTGGTAATTCAGTGTCTAATAATACACTGGTTTGACTTTTAAAGGAGAGAAATTCACCACGTATTTTGACATTCTCTGACAAGGCTAGCAAAGATTTGCACTGAGAGAACAGTTTCATATAGGGCTTTCTTCCCCCCCTCAAAAAAACCCAAACTGTTGACATTTTATTACAAATTCTCGGTTTCTTAGAAACAAGTTTTTCTCATTTTACTCTAAAACTCGGGTTTACTTCCTGTTCCCTTTGGGTCCAGATTTTATTGTTTCAGTGCAGCGGCTTCAGTGCCAATGTCAACATAAAGACAGGAGCACTTCCAGCTTATGACAGGTCTGACTGTCATGTTTCCAGTGCTTCTAGCTGGAAGCTGAACCAGTGGACCAGCCCAGATGTTTTTGCAATGAAAGCATTGATTGAAGAAAGAAAACAGATATCTTGGACATTAACGGGAGCCCAGAAAGCAACCACCTCATATGAGAAATAGCCCAGAAAACGACACCGTTATAGAACACGGTGATTCACGGTACCTCAGAGAAGGAAGAACCGGCATTAACCATGCATAAGGTTAAACCATTCTGAATCTGGTAGTCAACTAATATTGCACAATGAAGCTGAAGATTGCATGGAATATAAAATTGGTAAGGGAAACAGGACAGTCTTAAGTAGAAATAGCACAGCCAGAAAACCTTTTGTAACACATTAAACTGGATGCACAGTACCCCTCAGGATTCCAATACAGATTTCACTTTACTGATTATAATAAATAAGCTTTTGAGGAAGAAAAATAGAAGAATGCATAAAACCAAGTTCTGTTTACCAGCTTTTTTCTGATCCTTTATATGTTCATAGAATTTTCAAAGGAGAGTAACAGAATTTAGTTCCCACTGAATTTCAGTGAACTATGACTTTGTATAATCTCTTTCAAAAAAATCTCTCTTACAGAACTCATTATTTTTGTTCCTCTTGTCCATATTCCCTATAATTTTAAGAAGATTGATTAGAATAAGCATACAGATGTGCAATCACTGTGCTCTACAGGACAGACCTTCCCTTCATCACCACTCCTCCAAATGTATTGAGTTAGATATCAATTTTGGGTACTTTGCTCTACCTCCTACCCCATAGTGCAGTAACAGCTGTACTGTGTCACATTTATCTTTGCAAGCAGAGCATTCTTACTCTTTCCATTTTACAAATGGAGAACTCGGGAACAGAAGGATTAAGGTACATAACTTCAGCATAGTCTGAGATGTCTGGCTGTTGGTGCTGCATTCTTTGAGTATTTAAGTTATCCAAGGCCACACAGGACATCTTTAAGGGAAGAAAGAAACTGAACTTGATCTTCTGAAGTCTAGGCTAGAAACCTTACCTTTCATTCATCTTCCCTCTTAAGTCCTGACTTTAGGCTCAGATGTTTAACAGTTATATTAAGAGTTGTAAAGCAGAATAGCATCTAATCCTCCAGCTCACAAAGGGGACTTTCTCTACAAGACTGCAGTAGACTGCATGTGAGAATTGTTTTGCCAGTGGAAAATACCACAAGGGATGGATTTCATGTCCCCACATTTCATACAGAGACAGCCCACATAACAGATTGTCCAGCAGAAACCTATTTTTAACATGAAAACTAAAAATAAAGAAGTCTTAAAAATTAGTGTTTCTATATTAAAAGACAGAAAGTCAGATACCATCCTGTAGACAAACCAAAATGTTTTATGTCTTTACACATATTTAGTAGTTGAGACTGTCATGGTTGTTGATAACTAAATTGAAGAACAATAAGGAACCAAACACTTGAACAAATTAACAAAAAAGAATATCATGGAGGACATTCAACAGTAACCTGACAATTTTACCACTCAACAGCATTTGCACTGTCAAAAAAATGAAAAATTCACAGTTTGAGTGAGCTTCTAATGTCTAATCAGCCTGCTATTTGTGCAGCAGATCCCTTCACTGGAGATTAGAATGATGTAATTTATAGCATTGCTGCCACTAAATTTACCGTTACTTTAATTTGAAGAGACCAGGTTTTACTGTTTCTAAAAAGTGATCAAAAATCCTGCAGATTATTGAGCGCCATCTACTGTTTCATTAACTTTTCACACAGTAGCTGTGCTTTGCAGCTGAACAGTAGAATCAAAATTGTATTCAGCAGCTAAAGCAGAATTTCAGATTTGGGGATTTATTTAAAAATTGCCTTGTATTGTACCCAAAATCCAGTGCTCATTTCTTTCAAGCATATAATGAGTTTTACAAGCATTAAAAAGCAAAGTCATTTGTTAGAGGTAAAAATAGTTAAAGCTTAGGGTTAGCATCAGAGTCAGTCTTTTCTTCACCTTAAATATTTTAGTAAGGTGATAACATGGATCCGTAATTCTTTTCACATGACTAAATAAATGGAAATACTTGGCCACACCTGGCAATAAAAAAAAAAAAAAGAAAAGAAAAAAGGAAAAGCACCTGAAAACTAACCCACCAGATATTAAGCTAACAATTGTTGTATTCTAATGATTATAAAGATCCAGGGAATTTTTTCTTTGAAAGCCACAAATAGCTTAGTTACCTAGGCATAGTGTGATATCAGATGTAGTTCAGGTAGGTTCCTACTTTCCTGAATAACTAATTTACAGGTAGTTATTATTCAAGTTGTAGTGAATCTGCATAAAGAAAGAGATTAAATCAATGCCAAGACTAACAACGTATATGGATCAATTGCTCATGCTCTCTTGCATCAGTAGTTTCTCTTTGGCCTTCATGTTTGTGAAATTGTTCCTAGAATTGCTGTCTATACTCATGAAGTGAGGAGAACCACAAGAGCTAAAAAAAACCAAAACCAAGACAAAACAAAGAAATGCCACTGGCCTTACTGGGCATTCACTTGCCTGCCTATTCTAGCAGTTCAATATCACTTTTGCTGATCTATATGACCAAAACCAATCTATGATAGGTAGCACTGACCTCTTTGCACTCTTTAGCTTACTAGGGAACAAATCTGTGGAAATTAAATGTTAAAAAAAAATAAAATAAAATCTAAAAGTGATACTTTATCCTAGAAATATCACATTTTCACTGCTTTTCACCTCCCAGCTGAGGGCAGATTTCAGCTCTTCTGCTAAATTTGAGACATTGGCGCACAGCTAATAGTCTTACCTCTGAAGTTATTAAAGAGACATGAGTGCTTCTAAAATATAATCTATCTCTTACTAAGAAAGCTGCTAAAGATATACCAACTTTTGCGCATAAATTGTTTTAATTGAGTAAAATAAAAAACTTTATCATTAAATAGCTTTGAGTATATTTAAGATCACAGGTGGGGAATTAGCCACAACTGTCATCCTCCTAGGCAATTCTCCTTTGAGCACGCTGACAATAAGGCACGTTGTCTCAAGCTCTAGTCCTCCATCCCTTAGAGCCAACAGGTGAGGAGCAACAATTGACATAAAACTGGGAAGAGCTGTTGATTCCCTTGGAGGCAGGGAGGTCCTGCAGAGAGACTTCAACAAATCAGAGGACTGGGCAATCACCAGCCATATGAAGTTCAATAAGGGGAAGTGTTGAATTCTGTACCTGGGGGTGGGGGGTAATCCAGGATGTACATATAGACTGGGGAATGAGATGCTGGAAGGCAGTGCCAGAGAAAGGGACCTGGGGGTCCTGGTCGATGGCAAGTTGAATGTGAGTCAGCAGTGCCCTGGCAGCCAGGAGGGCCAACCCTGTCCTGGGGGCATCAGGCAAAGCATCGCCAGCCAGTCAAGGGAGGGGATTGTCCCACTCTGCTCTGCTCTGGGGCAGCTTTACCTGGAATAGTGTGTGCAGTTAGAGATGCCATAACAAAAGATATTCAGGTATTAGAGATTGTCCAAAGGAGGGCAATGAAGACGGTGAAGGGCTTTGAGTGGCTGAGGTCACTTTGTCTGTTCAGCCTGGAGAAGA
Organism: Sclerurus mexicanus; assembly: GCA_013396755.1. Classification (NCBI taxonomy): domain Eukaryota; kingdom Metazoa; phylum Chordata; class Aves; order Passeriformes; family Furnariidae; genus Sclerurus; species Sclerurus mexicanus. The sequence goes on along the minus strand of VWZF01001527.1, from coordinate 1,711,937 downwards.
GGAGACTGAGGGGAGACCTCATTGCAGTTACAACTTCCTTGTGAGGGGAAGAGGAGGGGCAGGCACTGATCTCTTCTTTGTATTGGTGACCAGTGACAGGACCCAAGGGAATGGCCAGAAATCGTGTCCGGGGAGGTTTAGGTTGGATATTAGAAGAAGGTTCTTCACCCAGAGGGTGGTTGGGTGCTGGAAGGGGCTCCCCAGGGAAGTGGTCACAGCACCAAGCCTGACAGAGTTCAAGAAGCATTTGGATGATACTCTCAGGCACATGGTGTGACTCTTGGGGACGGCCCTGTGCAGAGCTAGGAGCTAGAGTCAAGTCATCCTTGTGGGTCCTTTCCAGCTCAGCATGTTTTGTGATTCTGTAAAATTCCATGAACAGATATGACAAAATATCAAGATCTCATGTCCAGCTGTAAAGATGAGCCTGGGTCTTGGAAACAGTGAAATGCATCATCAGAGCAGTTCTCTCGTCCTCCCGTGGAGAGCTCTACTGAACAGTGTGAGCCTCTCCCTGTTCTGGACTTCAGTTATTCTGAGATGGTTTTGTGTCTTTAAATGGCACCATATTGCAAACTGTGGACAGCCTCAGGTAAATATACTGACATAAAGAGAACTCATGAGAAGACTGAAAGGAAAGAAATTAAAATCTTTCTTTGTGAAAGAAAACTGTGTCAGATCCCTCAGTTCTTTCCACACATCCTCACCCAGGAAGATTTCAATAGCAGCTTTGCAGGAGAGAGGCTGCATACACCAGTACTGTGCAAGGGAGGACAGTGTGGGTATGGTAAGTGCTGCAAAGGTCACACAGGTAATACAGGAGTGGCAACATGGCAAGGTTGAGAGCCAGTCTTTGGCAGCTCAAAGCCACACAAACAGGCTCATGTTATTCTACACAGGTTAACAGCACTGTTTAACAATGGGGGGTGGTTCTAGCTTACATCTCTCCGGCCTATTCACAGCACATTGCAGTCACTCCATCTTGCAGTCTCATAGCATCCCCCTAGAGACACTCTAGATGGGAACTGCAGAGGTTAACCAGATTGTCATGTTCTGAGAAGGGAAATAGCAGTTTGTGTTACCCTGTAATCTCTATCACTTCATTTAAAGGTATAACACAATTGCTAGTGTTCAAGCTGAGCTTTCAGCTTGACTCTGAATTTGTATTTCAAGCTGGGTAACTTTTCAATGAATTCACTTTGCATGAATACTTGTTTTATGTATGAAATAGAAAGCACACTGTTTGCAGTATTACCATCTCCAAGCCTTAAGTGTTCATGAGTCAGACCTCCCATGAGCAATGACTAATCTAGAAATTCATGTGGTTTTCCTTCTTTTACATATACAAGTAGTTTGGTGTTTTCATCTACCTTTTGAATTATCAGGGGGTCAGTCAGGACACAGCATGTTTCTGCCTTTGGCCTTTGCACTGGGCAAAAAATTCCCAGAGTAGTTTTCCACTGGCTGAGATCCCAGACTGGCTGAGATCTCAGGTCCCAGCTGGGACCTGAGAGACTCCAAAGGCTCAGAAAGGGTAATTTGAATTTTCATGTTGACCTCCTGACCTTTCAGCTTTGCCCAGCCAGATGGCTTGGATGTGGACAGGTAAGAGGGGTCCTGAACAGCTCAGAGCTATTTTAACTCCATGGCATCATGAGACACAGTGGTGGATACTAGACAGTAATTTTTCAGGCTATGAAGGGCAACACTAACTGGGGTGGAGGAGGAAGACCACTACAGCTCTCAAACTCTGCATGGTTATCTACAGAATCTTGGCAGTTGCCACGTGAAGAATGAGCCACAGTGGGAACTGATGAACCATTTCAAATTCCAAAATCTCATTGGAGGTCATCTGAAAGCCAGTCAAGCAATTTCCTGTGTAAGCCTGTCCAATAAGAAGCATCAAACTTGGTACTACCACCACTTGAAATTGTGATGCAGTTTAAGAAACTGCAGATAATAGATTTCCCTAGAGCATCAAAAAACCAGCACCTTTTTTTTTCTGCGAGAAAAACTGAAGATATCAGAGAATCCTGCTATGAATTGCAATGTCTTGATAGAACAGACAAATGACCTGATCTCATTTACGGCACAGGATATTTATCAGATACGAGTGATCATGACAAAATCAAGACCATCTCAAGGAGAAGATGTGTGCCTTGCTCCATACATCTGGGTGGAGAATAAAAGTTGTTCCAATACTACTGGGCAACTTTCACTCCTCAGGTTTATGCTGAACAACTATTACTTACAATGGACATTACTGCCACTAATAATGTTAGCACAGTCAAATAGACAATAATCAATATATAATTTTCATTTGTGGACATGTTTAGTTTAGAATGACAATGGTATTTCCTGTTTAAAGTCCTGGAAACACAGCATAAGAGGAACACAAATCCAAAGTACTTTATACTGATACAGAGCCCAGCTGCTTCGCTATGGACCAAATTTCCTTTTAGGTGAAGATTTAATCCTAGGGATAGTCCAAACAATAGACAAAATATTCCACTAAATACAGGTACCTCAAAAAGACAGATAAACAATACCCCCATGTTATCCTGAAAACTTTGCCTGAAAAAGCATAAGGAAGGTGTTCAAAGAGGAAGTGCTCCATAAATCCTCCATGGATGTTTCTTCATTTCACTAACAGCAAAGTTGAAGCCTAATTATGGTAAAGTATAGCCAGCAAGAGTGTTCACACTAATGGCAGACCAAGCTTCGAGGGGCCATCAGGGTTTTGACTTTTTTAAGGAAACACTTTACCAAAATGCCAAATCGATTACAGTGATGTTTGGCCTTGTCATCAGTCAACTTTATTAATGCAAGAAATTTAAACTGAAACATCAGAGCCTGAGATACCCAGAATTTGAAAGTTCTGCTCTGAAGTTTCTTAGATTTATGATCTTAGCCAATTATGAAGCCAAATATACTGTAATATATTTTATTCTGAGTAGTATTCTCAATTCTAAGTCAATTTTTCAATCTAAGCATTTTCCTCTTCCTTTCTCTAATGGTCTGTCTAAAAGTTTATTGAAACAAAACATTTTAAAGATCAGGGGTCATCTTCTTCTCTGTTTTCTATGTGAACTGCACATACTCACACAATTTCAATTGTAGGGATGTTATTTAAACAAAGCTCTCTCCAGAAGTTAAAGGTAAATGGATATGAAAGTAAATAATGTTTACTGACACAAACCTGAACAGTAGACTAAGGAAATAACCTTGAAAGCATAAACACTCATAGAAAAAAATTTGTTATGGAGACCATTTATCCCTGGTGACAAGCTTTTATTCCAGGTAGGTCCCTCATACATTTTCTGTGATTCTATTACGACTTTCTCTGTTAGTTCATGTTGTTTCATGATCTCTTTGATTTCCATCCTTTCCACTCTGACAAAAGATCTTTGACATTACTGTATTGTTTTGCAGATAATATATTAATCCATGGTGCCTTGATTTGCATAAGTTTACTCAAATCCAAGAATTATAATGAAGCAGCAGGAGGCTTCAGGCATTTATTTAAAAGTAATTGGCACGCAGAGGATGCCCTTAGTATGGAATGAGCTTCCTGGCTAGGAAAAAACCAATTGTGGGGGTTTTTTTCCTGTCAGAATTATTTTTCCCATATAATGCAATGTTTCTTCCATATGGATTTCAATTCCAGTACATTCCTGGTGGAGCTATCCAACTTCTACATGGCAGGAACTGACAAAGTATTAAGGAAGCATTTGTAAAATGCTATGGCTACAATGCAAAATGTTTCCACCACTAGAATGAATTGTCTCAATTGCTGTTCAGTTTTAGCTACTGAAACTGCAGCTTTTGACAAGACAATAAATAGTCTTAGAAGTATTGTTTCATGTGCTGACACACAGAAATACCCAAAGTATTGAAGTATGTCCCAATATTTGAGCTGCATGTGGAAAAGTCATCTGTTAATACTCTAAATAGTAGGGTTTACTCTTGTTAAGCCATCTCCCTTATAAATTAGTTGGTTAAAGATATAATGACTACTACAAAATGCCAAAAAATGTTGTGTATTTTATACAAAGGCCCCTACATGCACATATAAAAACACACACAAAATAGTATAATATAGTCAAGACTATATTATACTATTAGCCATAAATAATTCTTGTGCACTTTCACAAAAGTTAAGCCTAGTTATTAAGACATTAAATAATTTGCACAAACTCTACAGAGCAATCCACAGTATGCCTGCCGACCTGGCATATTCTTTGCCAGTGCCCATCCCACCACACCAGAAAGAGAGCCCCAAGGCTGGGATCTAGCCCTCAGAAAAGCCCACTGGTGATGGCACACAGGCCCGTAGGTGTGCTCAGCTCATTGGGACCCATGAGCAGGCAGGGCTGTGGGGAACTGGAGACCAACCCTCTTGCAGCATCACCTGGACAGGGACTGTCAGACTTAGGACACTGAATCATAGAATATGCTGAGTTGGAAGGGATCCACAAGGATCATTGAGCCCAACTCAGTCCTGCACAGGACCATCACCATACAAACACAGAATTCAGAGTCTTCAACTTTAACAAGTATTACATTTTCTTTTGCGATTATATGTGAAGACAGCGTGCTATTTAGAATTATCAGTTCTTCAAGCAGCAGGATCAGCCCCTATAGGATTCCTCCCTTCTGGAGATATGGCTTTGAGCCCACTTTCAAAACCACAAAGTGTCAATATAAGCCAAACTTTCAGGATTTTGCAGTTAATCCAGCATGCCTATGGCTTCATTAACTACTATCCTCAAGTTCAAAAGGGCTTTCTTCTTTAAAGCAACAACAAAAACCACCAAAAGCACCTCACACAACAAAAAACGCCCAACAAAACAAGAAACAGCTACCATCTATTCTTAAATAACATAGTAGTTCCTCCCAATGAATCTTTTTTAAGGGAAAATAGTATTTGCCCCACTTCTATAGTCTGCTTTATGCTAGTAGATTTCAACAGATTTGCAGGGACTCTTCTTCAATGAAAGCTCAGTGCCTCCACTATTCTAAATGGAATATACTTTCCAATTAAGGATTAGCATACTTAACATGAGGTTGTCGGTTTCAATTGGCATGACTCAAACTGAAATGTCAACCCACTTGCCATCTGGCTTATACATATCTAGTCTGGAAAGCAGCAGTGAAACAGCTGAAAGACTGCTGCCATAGAAACAGTACACAGATAGTAAATGTTACCTAGAGATCTTTTCAATTCTTGCAAAGTCTTGTAACAGTGACCTTGTACTTTGGGTTTGCTCCTTTGGACAGAGACAAGTTTAGAGAAGATTTAATCTGAAATGCAGTACATTGAGGTAACTAAACTCTAGAATAAAGAGGCCTGAAGTAAGAGCATTCTAACTAAAGAGTTCAGAGGCAAAAAATTAATACATTGGTCATATATTTTAATTTGTTACACAGATTAAACAAGCCAAGAGAATATATTAGACTCTTTTAAAGGAGGACGTCAACCTCCAGTAAGCCATATTTTATATGCATTCCATTTAAATACTGTACAAGTATAATTTGTAAGAAAGAATTGCCAACATTTTTATCAGGAAAGGACTTTTGGACCTGTTGTGATACATTGCATAGATCATAATCATAGAATCATTAAGAGCAGAAAAGACCTCTAAGGTCATGGGGTCCAATCATTAACCCAGCACTGCCGTGTTCACCACTAAAACATATCCCCAAGTACTACACCCACACGCGCAGTACTCTAGACTTGGCCAAAACCTGTCATTAACTCATCTTGCTCAGCAGCACTGACTACAGCCCCACTGTTGAACCAGCTACATCACAACGTGCAGCACCCAGAACGACCAGTGCTTTGAAGAGATGTTAAGAATTAAGGGATATGAAAGACATTAAGATTGGAAAGTAAGGTTTCATATATTTTAGATACTGGGGAATGAGGAAAAACTCAAAGCAGTTGGGTGACTTTTAGATAAGCAGGAAGACTTTAATCAAACTAAGTGCTCTGATATGCAGTACTGGAGCACAGAACTCGTGCACAGCTAGTCCTGTGGACCTAGCGTGCTCTTCAGCATATACAAAGAATTGCTGCAGATTAAAAAAACAAACAAACAAACAAAACAACACAACAAAAAACAAGCAAATAAAAAATAATGCAAGCAATTTGGGGGTTTTGAGAGACAATTCTGTACAATGTTATCACAGGTCCCAACATCTGAGATGACTCAATATTCATCTTGTGATGACAAACCATGGATCTGGCAGGAATCAAAGCAATGTACAGGAACAGAAGGGGTTCTTCAGCCTTCAGGAAGTCTTTCAATCCACTCCTGACCTATTTGCAAGCAAAATTCATTTGTCAGAACTCCTTTACTATTTCCAATCACAATGTAACGTTTTCCTGTTTCTTCTGTTAGCTCTTCCTTCCCTCTGTATTTAGGGATCACAGCAATCCTTCAACCATACAGCACTAAGAATCACATGCAATCCACCTTGCCGACACTAACTCTGTCAAATCATCACTTTTCAGACTGGCTCCATGCTGAAGGATTTCATGCAAAGCAGGCACTCCTTACTTCCTGGCATAATATGTCCTCTCTGGCAGTGCAGTTCTTGTTTCTCTTTTGACTTGATACTATCAGCATCCCAAGAACAATATTTTAGTGTTGAAGAGTTAAATTTTGATGATTTTGTCTCATTAATGCCATATTTTGTGGATTAGTGTGATCAGTATAAGGACTGAATTAAAAGTTGTCTTCTTGGTTTGAGAATTGTTATATCTAGGAGAAGGGGGGAAAAAATTATGTCGAATCTATTTGAAAAGAAAAAAATAATATTTATGTTTTAAAAGTTAGGAACCAGCACTATAATAAAAGTACTCACCCCCAAAAACCCCACTATTTTCTTTTGAAGTCAAGATACTAGTAAATTAGAACACCTAATTTTCAAAGATTTCACTGGCCCCAAAGTCTCTAGTTTTCTCTTGAGGTTAAGATAATAATGAACTAAGCAAGCAATTTTATGGATTGAAGACTTCACTGGATTGGGACAAAGAATAGATTATCAATCACAAAAGACAGATAAGACAGATATTACAGAGAGAAATAATAGGCATAATTAAGACAGGATCATTCTTCTCTTAGGAAGAAATTCCCTGAAAGCGTTCTAGGCCAGATTGGATGGGGCTCTGAGAAACCTGATCTAGTGAAAGCTCTGCCTGCCCACAGCAGGGAGGTTGTAACTAGATGGCTTGTAAGGTCCCTTTCAACCCAAACCATTCTATAATTCTATGAAATATAATTCATGTCAGAAAGAATAGACAGAAATTGAATGCACATTTTTCCTTGCTAAGAGATTGTTGTGGTAACTAACAAACAAAAATAACACCCACATCTTTGGATTCTGCCAAGCTACACAGGACTCCACCGAAGCCAGTGGAAAAGCATCACAAAGACATCAGCCCTGCTTTATTACAGTCAGTTGAAGTTACATTTTCAAGCAGGTCCATGATCAGTCTGCAGGAGAACACAGGATGTAAGAGAGATAAAACTTGCTGGCTAGACAGAGAAGACAGTCTTGTACCTTAGCACCAGAAATTTGAAACCAAAGGCCTGAACTTCCTATAATAAAGTGCAAATAACTTCTAAGAATTCAGTTTATCTGGAGAAGTTCTTCAGTCATCCCACGTCAAAAGTCTCAAATATTACCTAATTTTTAAGACTCTAATTTTCATGCAAAATATTTTTATTACTGTTGATACAAAGCCTGACCTAACAGATAGGTGAGGAAATAAACCCTTTGCGTTTTCCAGTTGTTGCTCGCCCTTTGGCCACAAGATAGCAGTGTTTTCCAATTCTTCCCTAACATTCTTCAGCAAAGACAACACAATTGCTATTTGAGAACTGTTGAATCCTTCGGAGGAAATGGATATGGAAAGCGGTGCTAATCATAAAATCTCTGCCTTCCTTTGTTCCCCCAAATATGTTTTGTTATCTGTCGTAGGAGGAGTTTAGCACAGTTCATTATAGTGGATAAGTGGTTAAAAAGAAAAGCCTTTCAGTAAATACTTTGAAAGTAACATCAGAGAAACATGTTCACTGAGGACTTCTGTCCTCTCCCGCGTTCTTATATCTCTTTTCATGATTCCATGATTTTTCTGAAAAGTTCAGTGACAAAATCTGGTACAACAAAAACTATAGAAATAAAAGCACCAGAAACGTTTCACTGTAACTGGGAGTCAAGGTTATGAGTAAATAGCCCATGTGCATTTCTAGTTCAGGCACTGACTCAGGAATATAGAAAGGTGATCTCGCTCTCTTTTCCTCTGTCTCTTTTGCCTTTTTTGCTTGTTTGTTTGTTTGGTTGGTTTGGTTTTTGAGTTTTGGTTTAGTGTATTTATTTTTTAAGCATTTATGTTCTTGCAAAGAGGAATTAAACATTTCCTCAGGATAAGGAAAAAAAAAAAAGAGTTTAATAAGAGAGACCTTTCAGATGCATAGAAGCATCACATACACATTACACATGCCTACTGGGCATTTATTATGATCATTTCTTAGGGATCTAAATATGCAATTCCTTCCCACATTAGGGTTGTGTGTTGGACAGGCTGGTTGCTGCAACAGGAGGGGTAATCATACTGACTAACTTGAGGCACAGATTCTCAAGAACCAATTTGATATTTCATAAAAACAAGCAGCTCCAATGAGAAAAATCAGTGCATCTGCTTTAGATTCACATTCCAGATCACTTTACAGAGAAGTATCTCTTTATCTTCTTTTCTTTACTATGAAAACAAAACAAACAAACAAAAAAAAAAGACAGAGAGTAGTTATGTCACTAAGTGCATAAGCAGCATAAACTCTTTCCTCTTCTTAGATCAAGACTGAAGAGCTTCAGTAATTGCATATGAATTTCTGGAAATCTTCTCATAGCTCTAGAGATCTGATTTTCAGGAGGAAGAAGTGCTTACAGCTGCCATACAAAATGTCCATATAAAGCTGCCTGTTAACTCTGGGACCAGAAGCTGCAAAGCCCTTCAGTGGGCTTTCTCCCTATTTCCTTTTGAGGCTCTTCCCTTTACATAAAATACTGAATATTTTCAAGACCAGGGACTGGAGCCCAGGTGTCTTAACCCACAGGCTACAATGTTATTCACATCTCACACTGTTCGTTTTAATGAACATCAACACATTGTGTGCAAAATGAAAAAGTAGCACAAAGGAGAGACTTGAGGAAACACTGGATACAGCAGGACATTCCAGTCTGTTTGAATGTGAAGAAGCACACAGCACAGAGCATAAGTTTGCTTTTTTTTAGTCATGACCCCAAACAAGCAGAAATTGTCTGATTTAAACACAATGATTTCACAGAAAATCTTTGCACTATATTTAATGATCCGTACAAAATAATCATAACTTTATAACCATATATATAACTATATAACTATAAGATATAAAGATATAAAGAAAATAAGACATATTGAAGCAAATTAAATTACTATTTAAATTAAATTTAAATTTGTTCTTATTTAAATTATATTTAATTACTATTTAAATTAAAATATAACTGCCTAATAAATAAAATCTTACTAAGTGTGAAAATAAAAACAAACACAGAGTCAAAGAATGATTTCTACTCATTCCAAAACTAAAGTCAGGCTGAAAAAAAGAAAAGAAAGCTCAGATTTTCATTTGTAATGTTTATATATGGCTAAGGAAACCACACACAACAAGATAAAAGAACAACAATTTGAAGATCAAGTTTATAATTATACAAATATATGTAAATATTTTTATATTTACAAAACATTCTAAAATGCCTCTTTTTGCATCTACATTAATCTAACCCAGTGGATTGCTTCAATTTAGAACAAAGAAATCCATTCATTGTGTAGCCACTTTAAAAAAGTAACATTTCACAGGCATTTTCTTTCACATTTCTAGTTTAAGAGTCTTTTTTTATGTATCTGGAGTGGAGACTTAAAATGTTAGTTGACCCTGCTGGAGAGGAAAAAAGCAGCACGTGGAGAGTTAATCCGTTTTCCATCTGAGACACAAGTTGACTGCATAATTAGTTACACCCATGCCTCGATTGTGCATGTGATTGGAAACAACTGCCTCTCCCATTTCTCCAACGAAAGGCTTCCACATTAATTTATAATGCGAACAAGCATGTGTGAAAGAGTGTGTGTGCGAGAGAGCATGATCATTCATTTCTCCATGATAGATTTGGTACACATGTAGGAGTGAAGAGATTTTTGCTGTTTGTTCTTTATTTTAATGGCTATGCTTTACATTAAAATACATTTTAGGATTTTGCTACTTTTGCTTTACATTGCAGCTTAGAATTTTAAGGTTTAGGTTAGTGTAGGAAAAAAACTGCCTTCCAGAAATCTACTCATGCTGTCGGTTTTTGCCAAACATTTCCTAGTGTGAATCTAAGCAGCAAGCTAAGGACAGAACCAAGATAAGTCAACTGCTGTAAACAACAGTTTAATAATATTTTGAAGATTAATTTTCTGAAGTTAGTAGCATATTGGCTTTGAAGCAGTTGCTGTCTTGAAACAATTTCTTTGAAACAAGTACAAAATCCCATACCTGGGAAAGTCACAAGTACAAAAGGAGCAAGAGACACCCGGGAAGAAGCAAACAATAAATATTCTTTAGGCTCCTGCCACACAATAGTTGTTGATTGTTTATAGTTATTTCTTATTGCGTAAATGTCAGCTCCTTGGGAAGAACTGCAACTAGCACAATAGAGTCAGACCTGTCAGGGGTACGATTATCCATTCTTAATAAACAACAACTGCTAAACAAACTAAGCATGAACTCTCCACAGTTATATCAATCAAACTGGCAGCAGATAGGTATGAGAAATTCTGCCTCTCTGCCTGCAAGGAAAGAGAACAGGTACTAATTTCCAAGGATCCCCTTACCTGATTTTTATCAGCAGCTACAGAATATTTAAAGGTATTCTTTGTTCCTCAAAAGTCACAAGTTGTCACTAGTCCCTCTAACTGACTTTCACTGACTCATGACAATGATTTACAGAGAAAGATGGTGTTATATATTTTTAGTTACTGCCATGCCACTTTTGCTTTTCTTTTCTTCCTAGAAGCCAATTGCAGTTTGCAGAAACTTTTTCCTTCTACTTTTTCATTGTCTTTCTAACGTCCTTCCAGTGTATTTCCATAAAACACTTGAAATCACATTCACTTTTTCTCTTCTACTTGTTTATATATGAAAGTCATAGATTACAAGTTGTTATTACCCAATTCTCTACTCCAGGTCCAGCTATTAATCATTTTGCCCTTAAACAATTTACTTTCTCTTTTGGCATTGCATGTTCTGCTGCTATTCTTTCATGGAAAGATTTGCCTCCAACAAAGTGCAGACACTCTTCTCTTTTCCATTTCACAAGGGGTGACCTTGGTGTGATCTGATGTCATTGAGGGTGTTACACGTTACAGTCCCAACCACCCAACTCTTTCACTTTCTCAGGGCTTGAGGCTCTTCACTAAACATTGTACTATCAACCCTGGGCTCAGGCCACTTGCAGATGGCCATGGTAAAACTAAAACAGTAATTCTGTAATGGAGAAGCTCTGGCTGCATTTTGATCTTAAAGATTTCCCACCATAGCACATCTGTGTTGTGCCAGTACAGATGTTTGTAGAGCTGTTCTCCAAGTCAAAACAATTAAATTAATCCACACATCCATCTATTTCTCTATCTCTCTATCCTCTCTATCTATCTTTATATATATACAGAGAGAGAGAAATATTCATGCATATACACATGCTGATATGATGGAGAGAGGCAGGTCTTCCTTAAAAGAGCATTGTTTCCAAGGCAATCATCACTGCATCTTAAATCATTTAGGATCTGGATTGCTATAACATTCAGACACCAGATCTGTTGAGCACACCTATCCCAAATTTAGACTGAAATTTAGAGTTTCAGGAAAACATGTTTAGAAATATGGTTCTGTATATCACCTTATATCTGATAAATACTTCTTAAATAAATTAGACCTTTTTCCACTCTTATTGAGACAATATACATTCAAAATAATTCTACTGGAAAAGGGCTGATCTTGCAAACATTTACAAATGTTTATTTTTGAGAGCCATCTCATTGGAATCAATGGGAGTATTCATAGTAAAATTAAATGCATGCAAAAAGTGCTTTACTACAGAAAAATGTCATTCCAAAGCAGTTTTTTAAACCATTTTGCTTAATTCATGATCAGAGTGTTGTGGTTAAACTGTTTCTATGATTTTTCTGGTACCTACATGCATGGACAAGGCCTCTATTTTGTAAATTTTGGGGAAGCTTTCTGCAAGCACATGGTCCAGCTGCTCACTGCGTTTTCCTGGGCTAGTTGTGGTATTCTCTTATATTCTAATACACAACACTGGCTGAGTCCAAGTAATTTCTGACAATATTAAAGGCCCAAAATGATTCAGAGAAATTACTTGCATTTCAGCAGGCAAATTACTGTTGCTCATGGAAGTCTCTTCCTAGAGGAAAAGCTGTCATTCCCAAGCAAAATTATCATAGTTAATGCCAGTAAGCTATTTCTTAATTTTGTTTTTAAGACAACACTGCGAAGAAAAAAAAGATGGTCTTTCAAATCTGTTTATTTGCTCAAGGAATATTTTACATCTCCCTCCAATATCAGCAAACGCAATACTATTTTGTCAGCCTGTTTACTGACAGTTGAAGTCTCACACCAATAACATTGAGTCACAAACTGGAAATAATGTTCTTATTTGGTTTTGTCCTTTGAAAAGTATGTTTCAGAAAGCTTTTTTTTAAGTCAAGTGACAAAAATAAAAAGCAGTCCAGTGGCAATTTCATTCCACTTTAAAGGGGAAAATGTTTTATTAAGTAGGTTGTCAGCAGGATGCAGCATGCCAAGATCAGTCAGCTCCTCACTCCTGCCCTGATCTGAGGAGGCTCCAGGAAACTCTTTGTCGACAGCAGGACCTGCACTGGCAGGACAACCTGCTCCTGCATGGATGTGAGAAGCACCTTGGAGAAGTGGCTGGGCAGACTGTACATGTATTTATCTGCAGATTTATAAATCACCTGTAAATCAAATTCCTCAGGCACAAGTCATGGTGCCAAGAGGAAGAACTTCCTACCACAGGAATAAGGTTCAGAGGAAATACTAGATTTCAGAGGTCTGCTTCTTCCTGCAAGGTAGCTTGACCAGGTTCCACCAGCTCCAACCGAAATGTTCTCAGCAGCAGCAGCAGCAGCATCTCCAGTTGAAGGCAGATGGTTACTTTGCACCTCGATGACTGCTGAGGCTGAAGTCTAGCACTGGAAGCCTAAAGCCCCAGAGACGTCCCTGTTCAGGCACACACATACATACAAAAATACAGGTGTCCAGAGATTTTAGGTAAGCACTGTTGACCAAAAATACTTTGCAGGACAAAAGGAAATTAGTTTAACATTCTTCATATATCTTTCCAAATAATTGCCTTAATTTGCACTACGTATTGTCCCTAAAAAGGACAAAATATCCATATGAGAAGTTGGTCTCAGCTTTGCAGAGCTTTTGTCTCCTGCATTTCCTCACTTATATCTTCCAATTAGTCCAATGATATTAAGGTGGTGAAGTTGTATTTAATGTACAATAATACAATGCATGTATCTTTCTCCTCCCACTGTGTTAAAAAAGTTTAAAAAATAATCAAATACCAGCTCTCATTTTTTGTTGTCATTCTCTATTTCTTTTGAAGTTTATATTGGAAAAAGATAAAATGGAAAAAAACTGAATAAAAATGCTCTAAAAAACAAAAATTTTTGCTTCATTAACATTCTGAATTTCTCTTTCCACAGCTGCAACCAGAATTTTTAATCCCAGAAAGCTATTTCAATACAAAATGTAGCAATTAGCTCATAAATGATCAGAAACAGATCTGTGTCCAGTGTTTTAGGCTCTAAAATAACAGGTAGAAAGTGAGGTTTTTAAACATCATTTTTGCAAGCCTGCTGAGAAAAAATATTTTGCTTATTTTTAAGGGCAAAATTCCCTTACTGTGTGGCTTGTCTGTTTATGTTATTTTAAAAAGTTCAGGGGAATGGTAATGTGTGAAATAAACCTTACCATGACTGCAATTCCACTAGAATGTATATTTAAATTAGATCTGTTTACTATCTTTTACTCCCCTTCAATTGAAACCAGACAGTCAACCCAGCTCTGCTGTAATTTGAATTAAAACCAATTTAAAATAACGTTTCCATATATTAAAGAACAATTCATGACACACGCACATAAAATATGTTAAAAGAAAAACAAAGCTGTGGCATTGAGCAAACTAGAAATTGCAGAACTAGATTAATCTGAGTCATTTCATCTCCCTTTTGAATAGGCATTAATACAGATTTTTAATTACTTGATAACACGTTATTCCTCCCTGGTCCCAACACCTTCCTCAGCACACCATGCTGCGGGAAGCATAAGAGCATCTCACTGTGTCCCTTTTCCCCAAACTGTTCCAGTCTCCAGTCCCATCCTGGCAGCTAATTGATTCTCTGGCTTGCTCTCATTTCAGACTCTCCTTCCAGTGTCACTAAACCCTTTGCTCTCATCACCGTCCCCCATCAGGTCTTTTGTCTCAAACAAATAAAAATCAAGCAGCTACTCTGAACTGCTCGACAGCGGAGTGAGATGGAAAGCTCCCAATTCCAGCGTCTGGACTCAGCTGACCATTCAGGATCATAGCTTGAGTCAATTTTGTAGTTTGACCAGATTTGGCACAGATCTACTTTTTCCATTAATATTTCATTTCCTTTGAGATCTGTTCATTTCAATTTGTTCTACAAGAAACTGAGTTAAAATGCAAGAGTTTGAAATTTAATAGGAAGGTATAAATGTATGAACCATTCTTTGTGCACAGTTGCTATTATAGTTGCCTTCAGTATGAATTAAATGTACTTTTATCTTCAAAAAGCAAAGGAAAAACAATTCCTACCATTTAAGTAGTCAGGCAGGGTATTTAGATTTTTTTCCACATCCCAAGTCTGACTTTGATGTGCAAAATAAGAGAATTATGTTTGTTCCTACATCCATTTCAGCAACAGCACTTAGGGCACTGAAATATTCTGAAAATTATTTTTCTGGGACTGGTTAGCAAATCATTCCTCATGTACTCTGTAAGAGCTTCTTAGTTAAGTAAATTGCAACAAAAATAGTATACACAGTAATGGAACAGCAAACTAAGTGAAATGTTCCCAAAAGAACCAACCATAATGTAAAATATTAAATAAACATAGCATTAGAAACTTAGTTGTTGAAGCATATTTTGGCTCTTACTGATCTATGATTTCCTTTTATGACTTTTAGAAATGCTGGAACTGTTTGAATCACTTTGTTTTCAAGGTCAAGCTCAGATAAAGTGTGAACCCCCCATAAGAGCATGTTGTAATATATTCTTAGTTATTTCACAAAGCTATCAGCTTCTGAGTTTCCTTCTTCAATTCACACACTGCCACGTGGCCTTATTCCTTTGTGATGACATTACAATTATTGATGTTTTTAAAATTACAGATTTCTCACAAAATCTGATATTTACCTCCTAAATGGCATTTCTGAAATTCAACCTGTTTAGCAAAAATTACTCTGAAATATATATAAACCTAAATAAAGCACATTTTTGCCTACTCCTGTTATTTCCTAGAAAGCACATTCATAACCAGCCACATAGCTGCACTCTAACAGGAAAAATTAAAAAACTGTGTGGCACAACACCAGAAAAAGGTAGAGAAGGAAGAAGATATGCTCTTTATTCTTCCAGGTTGTATAACAATATTCATAGCAACACCAGCAGGCCTGCTGATTCCACAGATGTTTGAGAAAAGAACATAAGCAGAGGCAGTTCAGAAGATGTTATGCATTGAACTGTCCTATTATTTACTAGTTCATATTAGATGTCTTGATGGTTGAAATTACACAGTATGTAGAGTTAGTGCTCTTTCACAAAAAAGCGTATCACACTGACTACTCACTGATTATCATAACATCCTCTATCTTCAAAGCCATCTCTAGTCCAGAAAGCTTCTGTCTATTCAAGGACACTTAATTTTATATAATAGTTACTATCTCAATCTTCCAATGACATCACTACAAAGGTGGACCTTTGTTTTAGCATTTAAATGTGTGTAAAGCATAGATTTTTTTTCCCCCATTCTAAGAACCAAGAACCTAGTCCTACATACATATGGTATGATGTTAGCTATATCTCAGCGAGTATAGACAGAATCATAGAATATTCTGAGTTGAAAGGAACCCACAAGGATCATAGAGTCCAGCTCTTATATCAGTGTCCCATATGAAGATCCAACATATGATCTTGCTTTAATTGGCACCATGCTCTTAACAATTGAGCTAATCTCAGGTTTATTGTATTACTATTCTAATTTTTAAAGTTAAATATATTCAAGTTGTATTTGTAAAGTGCTGAGAACGTGTAACGTCACTTCAGTACAGAGATGCATCATCACTCCAGCAATGCACAAGCCTCAAGGAACTGAAGCATGTGCACAGCCTTTAAGTCCATAGGAAGTCCCACTGAAGTTCTGAGAAAAAAGGCTTCTAAAATCAGAGACTATCCATGTTGTTAAAAAGGAAGCCTGTCAAAGCGAGGCACCCTGTGGAAACAGGTCCTGGCACAGCCATTCATCCCATTCCCATTCATCACATGGCTTTCATTTCAGGCAACGTGAATGCAATGGAGTCCACTGCTCCACTGACACATAAACCTCATGTCCTCCCTCAGTCGTCACAGTCACATAAGCATCAGTACATACGTGACTCTACAGTGATTCTCTGGCCTTAGTATAGGAATAGAGATGAGAAAAAGACCCTGGACATAAACACCATTAAAGAAAAAATGAAAAGGCAATTATTTTATGCCAAGGATGAATTAGCCAGCTAACTTGCTCTCCTGTGTTAACTGTGGAAAACTATTACCAGTTTTGACTTTTCCCATCTGTTCTACTCCAAGCTTGCTGAAAGGCTGATATTCTGACAGCAATCTGAAGCACAGTTTTGCCAACTGTTTCTTTTTGACAGTCCATGTTCCATATGTTCTTATTATGCTTCTTTTTATTGCCATGAAATTACACAACTAACTATGAGGGGAAAAAAAATCACTGTTTTCTACCATTATGTTAAATATATTTAAGAAAAAAAAAGTTTATGGAAGAGATAATCCAAATACACTTCTCTTTTTCCATGAGTTACATCCTAGTCTTGTCATCATGTATATTCCTGTCACTTATAATGATTGCCTGTTAAATTTCACATGCATTATGTTTGATATGTGTCACATACAATCTCTACAAAAAAAATAATTATTTAGAACATGTATTCAGTAGAACAGGAGCATAGGTGGGGTTCATCTCCTCTCTTTCAAATAACAGTTCTAAATATGCATTCATTGTTAGAATTTAAGAAGAAATATTTCTTACATATGGAAAGTATTTTCACCAGCATTCTTAAAATATTATCACCTTCCAAGTAGCTGGTCTTTATCACATGTTGGTATTTATCACCTCATGATAACCATGCAATCCTATGTAATAGAAAGCATGATCATGAAATCTGTGCAGCCCCATAATTGTTAATGTTGACACATTAATACTGATTTTATATTCACTGAGTTCTCATCAACCTGGGGCAAATCTCTCCAGTTATCATACAGCACTATAAACTAAAAGTAACTGAATAACCCACTGGAGGAAATCACTGGAGTTTCATATCCATTGACAACAGCTTGACTGACTTGAGGCCCAAAAGACAGTAATCAAAACAAAACTGTTGGAAGAAGGTTTCAGTGTTACAGGATACTGATGATAGCAGGCAGAAGCTAAGCTTTATCTATAAAAGAAAGACTGTGGAAGTGGTATGCTATATTGCTCACCTGATTAGTTAAGTTTTACAGCTCACAATTGTTTATGTATGTTTTGAATGTCAGAGCTCCAAATGGGATGCACTTTTACTTAGAGGATAGTGAGACTGAGACCCATTTCCTCACAATTCAGCCCAGTACACTGCACAGTGAGTGAGAATGTGAGAGGCTCATACAGCCTCACATCACCTGTAACATTCTAGCCCTATTCTGCAGATCTCTAAGTCAGTCACTTCCAAGTCTGCACAGTGTAATTTTGCCTGTGAAAAAGAACTTTTCACTTTTCAGAGTTGAACCTTACAAGATTTCTGTAGGCAGAATCCTGAGATTCATGCAAGTGTCCCCAGACTAAGGTGTCACTACCCTCAGTCAGCTGCTTTGTTATTGCTGAAGTGCTGAGGGTACACTCCATGTCACTATTCATCACACTGCTGAAGCAGTATCAGTCCAATATCAAGCCCAGGGTATTACAATCATTACTGACCACCAGCCAGATCTCAAACTGTGCATTATCGCCCTTCAAACTTGTTGATCCAGCCAATATTCTTCTGACAGTCCCATCATCCAGACCACACTTCCTCGGCTTACAAAGAAAAATGCAGTGGGAGATGGTGTCTGACACCTCCTGAAAGTCAAGATGTATCACATGCACCACTCTCCTCTCATGTGCAGGACCAGTCATGTTACTAAAGAAGGCAATCATCTGGGTCAAGCATAATATGCCCTGGAAAATCTGTGCTGAGTTCCTTGATTACATCTTTACCCTTCAGGTTCTTGGGAATGAATTCCAATAGTTTCATGGTTCTCCCAGGAAATGAGTTTTCTGGGGCCTCACAATTGCTCTAACATAATAATCACCTTAACCAATTAGGTTATTGTCCTATTCCAGCCAATAGTCTTATCACTTCTCTGCTTGAAAGCCCTTTGCTTCACAGTACCAAACCAATCACCTTTTCCCTCAGATGGTCTAATTATTTAATAGAATTACATTAAACTGAACACAGTTATTCTCCAACTATATTTAGCTAGAAAGGTTTTGTTTAAAATTCAGACTTGGAAGAAAGATTTACATGACTAATAAAGTCTCTTACAGCTGTATCGAGTGAATCTAACACAGATATATCTTTGTTTTACAACATTAATGTCATTTATTTATTTTTATTGTCACAGGTATAAGTGCGATACTATTAATATATAATTATGAAGAAGCACTAATTCACAGTTTGAAACTTAGAGGATTAGTTTCCATATTGTTAACAGGTTTTTAGTTGTTAGTTATAAATAAGCTGTCAACCTCTGTTATCATTATAATTATTACATAGTAATATTTTATTTATTTTTAAGAAATTAGCTTTTGGAGCTGCAAGTCTTAAAATATTTGTTAATACTTGTAACTGAAAGCTCTCAGAGAAACTAGCCAGAGTTTATTTCCATTCAAAGCCTACTGCTTCCTGATGCTTTGGTGCAAGACAGAATGACCACCTTCAAAGTGAGTGTCCAGGTTTGCTTAAGCTGCTCCAAACCTCTGGCCCCAACCTATCTCCCTGCCTGGCTGATTTGTTTGGCCTGTGATGTTTCTGGTGTGATCCAGTTCAGCTGACGTGTCCAAATTTTGCTGGTAAGATCAGATTCCTGTCAGATCAAAAACCTAACAACTCACCACCAAACTCCTGAAGGTAATGCCAAGGAAAAGTAGGCAACTGTGCCCACAGTTCTCTTAGGAGTAATAAAGGCTTAAAAGTCTAAGTCTAATCTCTCATACTTCTGTCTCTCAAGACATTTGTGAATATATTCTGTTAACAGTAAGCTTGAAATTGGTGTCACAGATAACTCTGTTTATGCTAATGGAAATCTGCACAGTTGAAAATGGCTTTCCTGAAGGGAAAGGAAAAAGCAATGTCAATAGCCTTCATTTGTACTTCATGTTTTCTTCATTTTGACTAATTTAGAATGACTGACTTCTTTCTCTTTTCCATTTACTCACTCTGACGTGCACCTCAACTGCACACAAAACTCACAAAATCATAGAGGAAATCAGAGGCTCAGAAAAGAAGAATTCCAAGATAAAATATGCACTCACACATATAACATGGACTGTAGATGAGCTGAAGGGAACAGTCTTGCTCTTAAACCAGATAATTCCCTTTTTTTATGATTGGCCACAATGCTGATTATGATCTGATTAACGGCCAATTCCACGATAAGCACATTATTCAAATTTGTAGCCATTTGTTTGTAATGTGGGCTATCAGAAAGCTTTGCTCTTAATTACACTGATGCTTTAATTGTATAGTTCTTCAATGCTGATTGGAATTGTCAGTTTGTGAATGTGATTATTGCACATTAATGCTAGGTATATAGTAACATTCTTCTAGTATGATATGAACAAGTTGTGTTCTCTCTCTTGATTCTACTGTATTTAATTACTGTTAATATAGTCTTTATTAGAAGCAGATGGGCTGTTCAATAGAAACATACTTGCAGTGTGTCCCTCCACCTATCACAGCCATCCTGACTGTGACAACGAGTTAGGATTGCATTGTTGACGCTCTGCACGTTGTTACTGATTTGAATCCAACACAGTGTAGCTGGCTGCAGGGTGGGGGTGTTCGGGATTTGCAAGAGCGTCCCAAGAGCTAAACAGCAAACAAGAAATTATCTTATTGATGTGCTTGTTGGTATACGTTCAGCAGACTAAAAGTTTAACAGTGACTATGGTAAGACCCTCTGCTCCAATCTAACCTTACAGTATCAGTATTTGACTGGAGCCAGTTTCATTTGACTTACTTTCAAAGCACATATTTAACCGGTTCGTTTAAGTTCATTGTCTTCCTGTCTGTACTATACCGAAACAAAAGACTCTGTGCAGATAGCTGTGACTGCTGGGTGACAGTGCTGGTACCAACTACTACCAATACTTCCTAGCACTATCCATTTCTGGTGCTACAGTGTAGGGTCTATTTATTTTTTTTTTAAAAAAAGCTTTGGTACATAAGGAACCCAAACTAACTACTGAAGAGTACTTAATTTGTTAACAAGTCCTGGGGAGATGTTTCCCTCAAACAGTAAAGATTGCCGATCATGACTGAAGAAAAACTAGGAGGGTTGGCTTTCTCCATCCCATGTTTGTATCTGCTATACATTAATATTACCACACGATAGCTCTACTAGCAAAACCAACAGAAGGGCTTCTAAGATGCCACAAGGAACCTGACCACCAGAACTGTTGAATCATTTCTACTTGACATCCTGGTCCAAGGCTGAGTGTACAAAGGATGTGACACAATACTCTCAGTAAACTAAAAAGCTGATAAATCTTATTAGTGAGAGAAAATAGTTCCTAACTGCCCTTCTTCCAAAGACCTTTATTGCAGAAAGCCATGAGAAAACATGATAACACGTACCAGTTTTTTGACAGCTTCAGCATTACAGGGTGCTACCTTCTCTGAAAGCACGGGGTTTTATCTCTGGGAGCAGTCTTTAGCAGCTTTCATCCGCCCCAGATGGCAGGTATCCACGTCCCTATGCTAGCACAAATATTTCAGCAGAATGTAATCTTTCCCAAACACATTAAGTTGCTTTTTATAAATAACCGATCAGCTCAGTGTGTGCTTATGCTGTTGGATGTGGAAAGCCGTGGGATGGCCCCACACCCACACTCCAAATCGTCTGGAAGCAAGCCACTGTCTGTCCAAAATCCATTTAGTTACATTAATGCAGGACTATGCCTGAGCTAATAATGCCTGCTGAGAGTCCTAGTATTAGTACAATTATGTTTTCACAGCAGCTTGTTTTTCTTTTAGTCTAAAACATCAGATCACACAGGCTGACAATTTCATTATTTACTCCAGAAATGAAGGAGAGTTTAATATGTATAGAGAGAATTTATCCCAAACAGAAGCTTAAATAACCAATATAAATCTTCTCTGAAGTAGTAATAATGGATTTAGCAGCTATGTGTTAAACAGAGAATTAAGGATTTCATTCCATGAGTCTTTTATTTGTCTTTAAGCTGACACACAACATAATTTTGCTGTTCACCATAACAAACCTTAATTGATAGACTTTTTTCTGGTATTTTATTGCACAAAAATTGATGTTTGCATTTAATATCATGCTGTCATTATCTTGTTTCCTCCACAGTGAGAAGAGTTGTCTGCTTTCTGCAGGTGCAGAGGACCAGCTAAACACACAACAGCCCCCCCCTTATCCTTCCTATCAGCATACACAATGATCACTAGTTATTATGCATAATTACACAGTTGCATGTGTTAAATGTTTTTGTATTGCATGACAGCATTTTTTAACAGTTAGGGACTTACATTTCAAAACTCATACAGTTATTTTAGTCACATTTTGAAAAGCAGAATCTTTTTCCTGGAACAAAATGTGTTTTTAGCACAAGTTAACTTATCCAATGAACAATATGAAAACATAACTAAATAAATGCATAAAAAAACTGGTTTGTTTTTTTTTTTCCCTGTGTCTTACCATCTGGTTCAGTGGTAACCTAGAAACTAGATTTATCAGCTGCTATCTACCTGAAAGCTTGGGAGTAGCTGAGAGGGGAAAGGAAGGTTAGCACTTGGTATTTGTTTTAACACGATATGTTATAGGTTCACTAGAACTAGTATTGTAAAGCTATATGCAAAAACAGGAATCCGAAAGAGCATAAGCAGAATTATTTTTAATTAATATTACCAAGTCAATATTGATTTTAAGAGGGATTACTATTCTGAGGCCCAAGAACTATAACACTTGGGATGCAACTTTTTTTTCCCATCTATATGATATAGAAGGTTGCTTCCCATGTTTATTTGCTGATACCAGAAAATTCTGAATTGACTGCACATAAAAGAAAATCAAATATTTGCAAATGTGTAAGCACCTAGACAAGATATCCTAAAAACTAAAACTAAGAAAACTGAACCAAAGAACTAAGAAGATTTTTATCTATTAGTTAACCCAGAATTTCAACAAGCACTTGCAACCAGTAAATGCAGTTAAAGATGCACACTATATCCATGTGCCTTGCTCTTTCAGAAATGTTAGTGGCAATGAGGAAGTGTTCTTTCAGTCAGGAAATTGATTCTCGTTCAGCTGAAGACTCTCCCTTGCTTTTAATCCCCGTGTGCAGTAAGACTAATGTCAAACAACACTACAGAACAAGTTTTAACAACCATCTTCTAGTCACATTGGTGTTTATTATACTGCATAGTATTTGGGGATATTAGAATAAGATAACCCAACCAGAATTCCCTGAATGCATTCTCAAAAATCCAGCTTATTACAACAGGTACTACCAAGAGACTTTTCAGAACAAAACAAATGAAACAATAGAAAAGGCAACCACTGAAAATGAAGGCTTTGAACAGGATTTCTGTTTAATGTAATGAGATATCTTTGCATGTTCTTACACTCTAACATTTCACTTTAAGCTAAGTATTTCCAAATATAACAACACACATCAAAAACTAAAATAATCTCGCATATTAGCTATTGATCGAAAACACATTTGCCCCTTTCTTTTTTCTGTTCTTTAATCTCCCTAGCCTTGGAACAGATTGTACGGGGTTCGGATAAGATTATGTTACAATGCAACTGTAAACTGACACCTTAAAGAATGGGAGCACTGCCAGGTTACTCACAATTAATATAACCAGAGTTCACCAAAAGTTTTACTTTAAATTGAGAAAAATATCACATTGTATGCCAGCTCTATTATCTCCAAATATTTATGCAAGATTAACTGTTCAGTTTTAGATTTCAGTAAGCAAAAATGCAAAGGCCAAGTGCTGAAAATATACAAAGTCTCTCACAATATAGAGGAAAGTGGGTTGTAGAAGAGCATTCACAAGAGCATGCAGTGACAGGACAAGGGGGAATGTCTTCAAACTGAGAGTAGATTTAGATTAGATAACAGATAGAGATTCTTTACTGTTAGGATGGTGGAACAGGTTGCCCAAAAGAAGTTGTGGAAACTCCATCCCTCAAAGTGTCCAAGTTCAAATGTAGCTCTGAGCAACCTAGTCTAGGGGAGGGTGTCCCTGCCCACAGCAGGAGGGTTGGAACTAGATGGTCTTTAAGGTCCCTTCCAACTCAAACCTTTCAATGATTCTAAGAGTTTGTAAAAATACTCTAGTGAGTACCCCAAACAGAAAAGAATCATCTGTTTTAAAATTAATATTACAGTAAGTTAGAAGTGGAATCAAACCCTGAAAACTAATCGGTATTCAGTTCCTTGATATATATTTACATATTTTTATAGATAGACAGAAATATAAGAACTCTTGAATCTGCTCATTTAAATTATTTTAATACAATTATATTTGGTAATTGGCATTAGCTATTTATTTAAACTTCATTTAATCTTAGGATAAACATGTTAAATCACCAGAATTCTGCTCCCAATTATGTCATTGGCTTGATGCTAAAACCAAAGAAATCTTTTGCTTGCCATTGTAGATTATTTGTCTCAAATGCATTTTATTTTCCTATGGGTTTGCTTCCAAAAATTTTCATGAATTCTCAGTATGAATGCTCAAGAAATGTGAATTTTCATTTAATGCATTCGAAAATATGTGTAAGATAAATGCACCATTCCTACAAACTTACTCAGCTTAAACTGGATTACTACATCTATCTCACCAGAAACCTAAGGTAATAAATTGTGACTGTCATGACCAGTTCTGTAATGAAGAAACAGAGCTCAGGTTTCAAGCACTAAGCCAAACATTCAAACTGTTAGAGCCAATTATTTTACATATGTATATATATCATTTTTACAAATACTGACTGCTCAGACATTTTTTAAAATGGGAGATCAAATCCTATGTGTAATTGCATTCTTGTTCACCTCAGAAATTTGTCTGCAGGAATGTTTCAAATCTAGAAAATTACTACTAAAACAAGTTCTCCAAAACATCCATAAGTATCTAAATGAAAGCATCCAAAATGGGGTTTGGCTGAGTCTTCAAATATTTTGCAAATTCTAAAAAGTAGCAATTCGGAATTTATCTTCATATTGTAATATTTTAATTACAAAAACATTTCAGCCCATTTTAGATAGAACTGAACCTTTCATGCACCTTTCATTGCATTTGGGCCTGCACTGTCAGCAAATACATCACTGGTCAAGGGAGACACATCTCAGTCATTATGAAGAGTGTATGTTACAGCAAACTCACTGGAAAAGCTGATATTTCACTTATTTCAGTTACCTAATCTAATCAATGAAATACTCATAAAGAACCTTATTAATTACAGAAAACAGCAGCACAGCTGGGAAACCTTTCCTAAATATAACAAGCTCTATCAGAATTTTAGCTTCTTTTAATTCCTAACAATTTTAACCGTTCAGACTTCAAATCACAACATGAACACTCTGAACAAAATGCAAAAGTATTAGGAGACGTTTTGGAAACACTGATCAGCTAAGAACTGCAAATTTTGTGTGCAACAAGGTCTTTGCTAGCTAAAGTAAAAGATATGCAGATAGTTTTTCAGATAGCAAATCACCATGAAATTTTTAATCAAAAATACACATGCCAACAAATGTGACCTCTAAGTAATTTCATATCTAGATAAAAATCTAGGCCTTCTGTATTTTCTCTAATTCCTTTGGTTTCCCCAAGTTCTATTCTTTCATATCTTTTGCTCTTTTTTTCCCTCACTGCTAATTTGAGTGAATGATTCATTGCAAATGACATGAGCTGCTGCATGCTGGTATCCACCAACAGATTGTAATTTATTTGTCATTTTATACTAGCCGTGTTTTTGCAAGATGCATTTTTTTCATTTTCAGGGGTTTTTTTTCTGTACAAGTAAATCACAAAAATGTGAACATTGGACACAACATTTCAAAATTTAAACTATGTTGCTATGCCACAGAAAAGAAAGAAAAAGGCTTTTGTTTCTATTCTTGGATCTTAAAAGTATAACCATAGACAGGATTGAAGAAGCCAGACTTTTTTGAAAAGGAAGTGTTTATAGAAAGATTGCAAAAAAAATTAGGATACAGGGAACATTACAAAAAAATTAACCATTATCTTTCCAGACTACTTTGACATATCACAGGTAATTCAAATAATCACAGTAAATATGAATGGAGGAGGCTGCACATCTGCATTTATCTACTTCAGCTCTTTTGGTTTTTGGATTGCAAATATTTGATCACCTATGAATTTCTTTTTAAATAGATTTTGAAAAACAAAAGAAGAAATGCAAGTCAGCTGATATGCTTGTAATTGCTAAGTAGGGATGTGAAAAGGTCAAAAGCCCTCTATAAGCATTTCCACAATTCCTTCTGGACAAACTTCTGCAGAAAAATAGATAAATATAAATATATATAAATGCATATAAAATACATAACACAATTTTAAAAAGCATCTCATGGTTCAATTTAAATCCATTATTTGTTGCCTGCCCATGGTGGCTGACCTGAAAACAGAAACCCCTAAGCCAAGCCGCAGCCCTTGCCTTCGCATGGAGCTGCTCTGTGAATGCCAGTTCCATTTAGCAGCTGTAGGGTCAGGGGGAAATGTGTGGTTTTGGAAACACAGTATGTCAGTGTTTCCAAAACATTTTCCTGGAATTTTTTTTCTGAAGAAATTTCTCTTAAAAAAATGGATTTGTTCCAAATTGAAACTAAGCCAAATTAAAAAGAAAAAATCTACAAATCTATGAACTGTTAAACTTGCTATTCAGCCAGTCCTAGTCCTGTGGCAAACTGTTTTTTTCCAAACACTTTGTTGCCATCATGATCCGATTCCTATTCTTCCTTTCCCTTGAGTCTTCCTGTTTCATTCAACAAGACTTTTCCCCCTCTTACTGCTCTTGAAATTTCATATTGGGCAGCTCTCTGTTCCCTTAACCACTCCCTGCTGCCCTTATTCTTTGTTGGTGTCTTGTATTTTGTAAATTAACCTCAATTTCACCGGGGAGAGAAGACTGTGAGAGCATTAGTGAGGACTGCTTTATTCTTATCCGTGTTTTCTGCATTACCTGTTGAGAAAAGCAGCCCACATCACCCTTTCCTGAAGTGTCACATAAGTCCTTATTCACTTTTCATAAAGTTTATTATTATTACACAGGATTTTGTGCTCTCAGCTTTTCACTGGGGTTGTTTGGAATCCCTGTACTACATGGGGGAAGATTAAGTCCCAATGAAAATAATAATTTGGTGGATATTTTGGGTATGACAATATATCTGACTTCAGAATCATTAATAAACCTTCACATACTCAGCAAGTCCTGCAATAAATAATGATAATTGCTAATACTGTTGTTTTTCCATCTGCTGAAAGTCACTTTTCCTGAAACAATTATACTGATAACTTATTGGAAGCTTTTATCTTGAAATGAAATCACCAGAGCAACGCTGCAGCCTGAGAAGCTGCACAACTATGAAAAACTTAAACAGAATAGGGCAAAGAGGTGTTTCTGTCTA
Source organism: Sclerurus mexicanus (assembly GCA_013396755.1). Taxonomy (NCBI): domain Eukaryota; kingdom Metazoa; phylum Chordata; class Aves; order Passeriformes; family Furnariidae; genus Sclerurus; species Sclerurus mexicanus. The sequence continues at coordinate 1,684,579 of VWZF01001527.1, read as the reverse complement.
AGCAGACAGCCAAGACAGATCACTGAATTATTGAGCCTCACTGTCATCTTAATTCACATAAAGTAGGAATTTTTTTTTCTATTTCAAGTATAATATAGGGGTTAGTTTTAGTGAGTGGCAGGTAGGTACATAAGTTCCTTCAGTTGCTTTCAAAACTCCAGCCCATTTTTCTCTATATATTTCAAGAAAAAGCTATTGAATATAGAGTGAAGAGCATCTGAAAATAACAGTCTTGGGAGCAGACAACACTGGGCACTGTTTTACATGATATATGCCCTTAGACTGATGAACTGTAGCTTGTGGACAGGCAAGGACATTCCAATGTGAAATTACCAGTTGAAAATGACAGTACACATGATTTATGACAGTATTTAATATATTTAGTTATACTTCATAATGCAGTCAACTAAAAACCATCAGTCAGCTTTCAGCTAAAATTCACTTTGCTTAAAACACTAGAAATCTGCAACAGATGTTAAGTTTCTGCCCATGTCTTGTTCCACTGGCTGCAATTCCTGTAGTCAGATGGCTCTCTTTCAACTCCATTCATACGTTCCAGCAGGTCATACTTTGTGAAGCCTCTAACAACTAATTAAAGTTTTATTTCAGACCTCTAATAGCTCAATGAATAATTTAGGGAGAAAAGAAAACATTTTCTGGGAAAGCATTAGCATAAGATTCAGTGAAGCTGTATCACTCCTTCTGGCCATATTTAATTTTAGCAAGATGAAAGAAGAGAAAACACAGCACAACTTGCTGCCATACAATTTCTGTTGCAGTGTCAGTTTTGTATCTTGGAACATTTCTAAATAGCTCTTCTGCTAAAGCAATAATCAATTAGTATTAAGGCACATCTGTAGCACAGCAAGATGTTCCCCTTCGAACGGGACAAAAATTACATTTTGCAAATGTTATCTCATTCCTGTACGACTTTCATTTGAATCTACAATTAAAGAGCTTGCAAACTTCAATTCCAAATTCCAATGGATTGGCAATATGAAGTCAAAAAAATTTTGAAATAGTAATCTCCAGAGTGAATTTTGAACTCCCAAACTTGCTTACTTTTACTCAAATATCATTAATATCTCTGGGTTAAAGAAACCTTTGTACTGATGTCTGATTACCAGGAAATAATTTGGATTTTTTTTCTGAAGGCAAAACCTATTTGAGCTTTCAGAACTGCATCTGATTGTGAACAATAGGAAAAAAAATCAGTTAAATGAACTGTAAAACAAACACGGAAAAAAATGAATAAGCAATAGGCCCAGGTAGTGGAAAAAGAGCACACAAAGTCTATCTGAAATGGCCTCTAAGTAAGTTACTATAATATAGAATTCTAAAATTGATAAACAAAACAGAAATCTATAAGCAGCTGCTTAAAATATAAAATAATTATTTATTATAAAAGAATCTGATGAGATTATAGACTTATGACTACTTGCTTGAAAAAAAAGGGCAAAGAGTAATCATACATTCAGGGAAGGTCTCTGCCTAACTCCAGTTTTAAATTCAGGCACTGCATCTATACGTGGAAATACATTAGACTTCAAAATGTTTCACTCTGGTTTGAATTGTATTAGCTCAGCCAACAGGAAAGGCACCATTTTTCAGTGTCCAAAAAGGTGGGAGAGATCCCCTAGACCCAAAACACTCATCTACAGTTGACAGAGAAAACCTCTGGTCTTCTCTCCCTTTGCACCAATAATAAAAAGGATACCACTTGATAAGAAGATGAATAGCCGTGCGTGAAGAAACCAGCCAGGAGTCCCCCACTCCTGCCTGTGCAGCAAAGTTAGTTCAGAGCTGACTGTGCCTGGCAGCATCTGCTGTGTTTTGGACAGTGTGTTAAAAGCTAAGACAGTGAGCTCTTCTGCTTGTGGTGTACTGGACTTGCAGCATCTGTATTTGGCAAAGGGGAGGATCTCAAGGAAAACCTCTGCTGTAAAAGTGAATGCACTGATCTTAGAGGCCTCGTATGTGCAAGGATTCTAGCTGTATGCAAAAGTTATCTACCATATGTTTGGGAACATGGAAGGAATAAGTTCATAATGTACTCCAAATTGTATAAACAACTGAAGTTCTTTGTGTTGGGATTTTTTTTTAAACAGACTAAAATGTCTTTCTTCTCGTGCTTTGCTGCCAAGATTCTAGTTTCCTGGATCCATTTTACTTCTGGGCAAAGGAACCAGACTATTGGACCTAGCAATTCCTTAGATCACCATATAGCCTGGAATGCACAACATCCTACTGAGGATTATACAGAAGATATTAAATACATAGGTTTTAAACTAATTTCTCTGATACTTTTTTTTTTTTTAATTTTTAACAGACTGAAGAATTCTGCCATTATTTATGATTATTTGGCATTGCTGCTGGAAAGAAATGGGATGTTGGCAGATCCTATACATAAATAGACATTTCCAGCACAATGACACTTAAAATCCCAATTCACTCCAGAGAATAATCAGTTCTTAAAGCAGCTTCCATGTGAATAAAAGGTCCTTAGGGTTTAACATTCATATGTCACCATCATTTGGTGTTTTAATGCAACACAACAATAAAGAAACTAAAGCAAATTAAGACAAGCACAATATTCACAGCAAAGTTTCTATGTATACATTAAGAAATTCCCAAACAATTGAATGTATAAACTTTACATAGTTTCCTGGAATACTGATGTTCATTTCAATAGCATTGCAAGAAACAGTGCAAGGAGCAGTTTTTAAATTCCACATAAAAAAGCTGGACTTTATTAATTCAAATTGAACCAGATTTTTTTTTTTCCCAAGAACTTTATCAAAATGCTCTTCTTTCAAAATCTTGCTCACTTGAGAAAATGTTTAGGAAGCTTCTGAATACTTCTGCCCATTGAAAAAGTAATTTGTTTCCTTACGGTTCCTGAAGAGCAGCCTGACTTCACACTTCTGCAAGTGCCTTTGATATGAAGAACATCAGAAAGCCACCACGAACAAGGTGTTTAACCTGTTTTACCATAGATGTTTGGCTAATATAACACAAACATAAATCCAAAACACACATCCTGAAACTTGATAGATTTGTTCTTAGTTTCTTTCTTTAAATAAAACCCAAACAATAGCCGGGGGAAAAAAAATTAAGGCTTTAAACAGTCTTCAACAAATTTCCCAGCTTTAATTGGGAAAAATCTAAATCAGGAATACTCAGTAGTTTCTGCTTCAGTAGCAGTTAATTATAGCTGCATCTTTACTGAGGCACACCAAGTCTAGAACAATATCGTACAGATATTTTTGGCCCTTGACCTCAGCAATTTAGGGACTGTCCAGAACTTACTGAAAAATTTTCAAGTAGGGATCCTAACTGGATTGTTGTTATAAATAACCCAGGTATTTCTTCAGCACAACTAGTGTAAATCAATACTCTTACCTTTAAACTATGTAAACAATATTGTTTCATATATGCAAAACTAAAAATACCAACAGTAAGACTGGTAATGTAAAAGGCAACTTTCTTATTCATAGTCATTACACTTCTTTTTGTAACCCTTGTACCTGAAAAGCTCTATTTTTCTTCTATCTAAGGGTAAATAATAATGCTTTCTACTGGTTGGTTCTTGACTTCTAGGCATTATCTCATTTACGTAAAAGATAGAGGTCATCACAAACCTGCACGCAACAACTGTCAGCCATGGAAATCTTTCCAGCTTTACCATGCCAGCCCAAGCTTTGGATGATGGTTTCTTTTGGTTCATCCCCCAATAAACAAAAAGCCATTCCGTCTGCCTGATGGTACTTTACAAGCAGATTCTCAAAGGTCACTGACTGAAGTCACACTGAAATCCTTTTGCTCAGTAATATTAATTTATGTAGTAAATAAGATTTGAACTGTTAGGTCTTCTATATGCCAGAAAACTTAAAAGAGTAATGTTGGGGGTGTGTTTAAAGTTCAGTAGACACTCATGATAATTTTATCTGTAAACACTAACCTTCTGGGACCAGTGCCTTCATTCTAGTTAGCTTAATTCACTGTAATATATTTTATTATGTCCATTTTTGTTAGGTCCATATCACTCTATGATTCTGTGATTCTATGATTTTTATATTCCCATGAAATACAGTTTCATTTACAACAGTCCTATAAGGTAACTAGGTATGGAAAGAGGTAATAAGATCATACTGTAACTTCAACCAGCTTGACCTGGGCAGGGACACCTTTCACTAGATCACTTTGCTCAAAACCCCATCCAACATGGTCTTGAACACTTCCAGGGACAAGGCATCCACAACCTCTCTGGGAAACCTTTTCCAGTGCCTCACCACCCTTCCGGTAAAGAATTTCTTCCTAACATCTAATCTAAACCTATTCTCTCTCTTTGTAGAGCCATTACCCCTTGGCTGAACAGACACAAATCTCTAAGCCTGTCTTCATAGGAGAGGTGCTGCAGCCCTCTCATCGTCTTCATGGCTCTCCTCTAGACTCATTCCAACAGGCCCGTGTTCTTCTTGTGTTGGGGCCTCGGAGCTGGATGCAGTACTCAGGATTGCCCCAACACACATTCAAGACCCTGCACCTGGCCTTGTTGAACTTCATGAGGTTCACACAGGCCCACGCCTCAAGCCCATCAAGGTCCCCTTGGATGGCATCCCTCCACTTCAGCATGTTGACTGCACCACCCAGCTTAGTGTCATCAGTGAACTTGCTGAGAGTGGCTCAATGCCACTGTCCATGTCACTGACAAAGATGTTAAATAATGCCAGTCTCAATATCGAACCCAGAGGAATGTCACTGGTCTCTGCTCATACAATGAGCCGTTGACCACAACTCTTTGGAGTGCAAACATGCAGCCAATTCCTTATTCAGGGAGTGCTTCATACATCACATCCATGTCTCTCTGGCTTAGAGGCAAGGATGTCCTGGAGAACAGTGTCAAATGCTTTATATAAGTCCAAGTAGATGACATCAGTCATTCTTCGCTTATCCAGCAACTCTGTAACTTCACAGAGGGCTACCAACTTTGTCAGGCACAATTTGCCCTCAGTGAAGCCATGCTGGCTGTCACCAATCACCTCCTTATTTTCTGTGTGCCATGGAAATATGCCATGATATAAAGTCGAAGATTTTTTTCAATTACTTCACTTAAGTTCCAAGGACATAATGCACAATAGGTACTATACAGTGGTCCTCTCTCAAGAAACACTTTAATTATAGGTTGCTGGCAGAGAGCCAAAGGAAAGCTGGCTATCAGTACTGGCTGAAGGCTTTCATCTAGCTAAATTCATAAAAAGCAATGCAAGGCAGACAAAGCAAAGTAATTACCATTATCAGAAGGAAATACAACAATGCTAGAGCTGGTCTTTGCTCTCCACAAGAGATGTGCTCTTTTGTTAAAACAATGGTCTTGGCTGCTGTGTATTCACACAGCTAGGCCACAGCATGGGTGAATATTTAGAAATCTATTCTTTCTTTACAAAAAATGTTTATCAGGGCAAACATCATATGTTTCATGTCTCTCACTAACCATAAATTTAAAGAAAACACCTACCTTTTAGCACATATACAATGCTTCTGTATTATCTATATGAACCTAAGTATCACGTCTGCATGATTTTGATAAGAGGACCTTCATCTGTTGTTTCTTAATGAAGTAGTTATTTAATCTGGTACTGTAAGAAATAAATTGGGTGAGTGCTATAACCAAGTCTCCACTATTGTTGTGAAATAATAGTAGCACACATGCACAAACTTGTATAAACAAGTTTATATACAACAAATATTAGCATATTAGCAAAAAAAAAAAAGGAAAAAAAAAAGAAATCCCTGGGAGATTATAATTTTATGCAAGTGAGGTGTTCCTCTTACCCAAAGAACACACTGCATTTAATATCCTGTCACCTACGAGGCTAACTGGTGAGAAAAGAGCTAATTACATGAAAGCTTTCTTGCCCTTCAAAAAGTGTGCCTCCAGAGCTGTAGGGAGACATTTCACTGCCTCTGGAAGGACTTCCCACACACAGTCACTTTATCAGCTTTATATAGGCTTTTAAAGGCACCTCTCAGAACGTCATCCTACACTGGTCCACCTTGAAATGCCCTGGCTGAGGTCCTGCTGCACAGACAGTCCCTCTCCTCCAAATAACACAATCCTAACCAAGTGCAAAATGCCACAGAATTCCCATTGGTAGCAAGTAAGGTGTACAAAGAAAGGAGATGAACACCCTTCTCCCAGCACTGGGTGGTCTGGACTGCTCTGCGCGATTCTCTTTTGCGTGGCCCTTACAAAGACCATGGAATCACACTGGTATCTTTTGCTTTCTGAAATAGTTGGTGCTGAAATGCAGTACAGAAAGTGTTTTAGCTACTAAGAGAAACAGTGGGATATATCCCCTATACTTCCAAATGATGTATTTCATTCAGCATCCGCAGAGACTTTTCTTAGATTAATTTGTGCTGACACAAAAAAAAAAATAATAATTGGAGCATATTAATTCCAAAATGGTTCTACACCTCACAAATTCAGCTTTTCACATTGACGACCTCAACCACCACTAATTACACTTGCAAAGTTTCCAGTATTGTTTTATAACCTATTAAGGAAACAAGCTTCCTGTCCTTCAGAGAAGAGGTGAAGCAATTCCGTACAAGTAACATAGCACAAGCCAATCATTCCTGACAGGAAATTGAAACTCTGAAGCTCTCTTTGAAAAACAAAAATTCTAAGTTTTATTTCAGGAAAATTTGGTGAACTTTTTTTGTCTGACTTCCATATTGCTTTATGGCTGTATTATTTCTCTTCATGCGTATATAAGTTAAGATCTTTTGGAAATTGATGGGTTTTTTTTAGAAACCAATTTTCTAATGATTCCATAGGAGACTAATAGACATTTGAAACATCATGTTTCATTCCCTTTTATACCAGAATTTTGTAATGCTTTAGTAGAATACAAATAGGTATGTTTTCATTCCTTTTTTAGAGTTATGGGCCTTGGTGAATCCTTAGCATCACCAGACATCTTTCTTAATTAATTTTCAAGGAGAAGTAAATCACTCTTTGCTGTGAGTTCATGAATTATGTATTGTATTGGATCCTATGCTCAGTCATGTGATTATTAATATCTCTCACAGTTCTTAATCATTCAAGGTTGTCTTTTTTCTTAGGCAGATGAATAATTTCTTCTCTTCCATCTGAAGGTTGTGCTTCCCTGCAGGAGTTTGAACTGTTCAATATTCCCTTGGGCCTGAAGACAGAGGTAGCCATCCAGCCATTGCTCAGCACCTCCTGGGACTGCAAAGGACCCTTGGTATACTGAGATCCACTTGCTCTGACTGTCACTGATGCCAGTTGTCAGGGGAGTGCTGAGTGCTTCCAAGGAAGTGCACGGCAATTTGCAGGATCAGGCCCAAATATCCAGAGGGCTGGGTTCCTGTGTTACATCACTTTGATTAGGATACCAGGGATGTCTCTCCCTGCTGTCAGAGATACTGGCAGCAGTAAGTCCTGTATAAAGAGCAGCCAGAGCTAATCACCAGTCTTGAAGCCCGATCCCTTTTCCAGCTGTCAGTTGGGGTGTCACTGGGAGGGCAGAAGTTCCCTTTACTGTTTGCATGTGTTCAGCAATAAGACAAAATCTCCTGTCCCCCAAGGCCCTGGGAACACCAGGGGTGATGCTGCAGTAGGGGAAGAGCCCCCCCATCCCTCTCCAGGACCAGCAATGCATTGCTTCAGATCCTACTCACTCTCACCTTGCCCACCCACCATCCAGGAACTTTTTCCATCTCACTCCATGACAAATTACAACCTCGAACTCCATTTATCTTCAAATGTTACTAAAATGTTTGTACTGCTACTGATCCAGCAGGCTTTGTGGCAACAAATAAGAAATGTAATTTTTTTATTTTTAAAAATTGTCTAATGCAGTAACATTTAACTGGGTATGGGTGTATCACTTTTATTAGACTTGAAGGCTTCAGAGAAGAAACAGAGAATCAAAGGAAAAGTGTTATTTCTCTGCTATTTATGTCTCAGAATAGCAGCAATGGATCATTTTTTCTAAAATTGTTTTAGCAGTGGGACTTATTGAAAAAATTCTCCACATTTTGAGGCCCCATTTAAAGCCTAGAGTAGTAGCATATTTTGCTTACTGGCAATATAGCCCTAAAGATATAAATTATGTTTATATTAAGGTATATAAAAGAAAATGTCTAGAAATTTTAAAGAAAGTTCATGCAAAATAAAAATCAATATGGCAATGGAATTCACATCTGATTACTAGAGATGAGTAGAACGTGAGAATGTGTGGACTCTGTTTATATCCTACACATTTAAAGATTTTGAAAGTTTTTCTTTCTTCAAAGACAGAAAACAGGAAAAAAATAATTCCTGAAAAAAAAATCTGATTTCACATTTATTGAAAAATTGTTCTTAGATGCAATATTTATTTCTTATCAGAATTTGACACACTACATCAGTCTAAATGTCAAAATTTGAATACAGGTGTCTCACATGACCAATTTGTTAATCCTCATGCAGCACAGTGAATCTCAGACCCCTTCTTGTTTGATTTCAGCAAAATGATATATTCTCACAAACTGAAAATGTATCAACTAGCTCTATTAATCAGTGCAATGTAGGACAAACTGAATGGAACATTTTGATTTACTTATACATTTTGCTGAATTTTAATGGAACTGCAGACAAATACAGAAAATAGAAATTAAAATGGGGCCCTTGTACAGAGCATTCTTCCTAGTGGGAAGAGGGGTGAGATTATCTACATTGCTCCCCGAGAGGGAAGATGATGTCCTTCTGCAAAGAGAAGTTCCAAAGGCATTGCTATACATCCTTAACCCACGGCCCTCTTGTGCCAAACACAACCTTAGTAAACTGACTGCTCAAACCAGAGCATACAGCTGGATCATTTACTGCATTATGAATTTTGTCCTGTAACAGCAGCAAGATCTCAGGATACTGGAACATACATAAACTTCATACTGATAGCTGACATGCTTTCCCAAACTCTCGAACCCAAAATCTGTGCCAGGAACCACAGCACATTTCTAAAAATATCACAACAGTGAGTAACATTTGGAGACCTGATTTCTGCAAGAAGAATAAAACTTTCTTCCTAAAATATTACAAAGTTTTGTGGATGTTACACATAAAAAATTACAAACTATGTGTGAGGTGTGGATGCTGTTGCACTCTGGCAGAAATGGCCAGCACAAGACAGCAGTGAAATAATGGCATAGTATGACGACTGTGTCCTGATTCAGCCTCTGGCCTCTCTGGGTCACCTCTGTGCCTGACAGCTGTTCTGCAGAAAGCTAAATCTCTGCCAAAATTATAGGATCCCAATGTTATTCAGGCTCTATTTGACACAGCACTGGTGGACTGAGGAACTCAGTATTTTCGTGTTCCTGACCAGCTGGACTGCAGGAATGAAATATTGACTTAGCCAGCAAATAGGCCATTACAGGGAACGCCCCAGGCTCTTGCCTGGCCAGGGTGGGTTTTGATAGCTACAGCTCTGTCTCTCATTTTGTTCCTGTCCATTGCTTCATCAAGGACCTTTATAGCTAAATCCACAATATTAGTTTATGAAATGGGCCAGTTGGTTAGGAAATTCATTACAGGCACTGCTATTAAGTGGTTTACCTCTGCCAAGTTTCTGCATTCTATTTAGTGTGAGCTTCCATTTACTCCATTACAGGTACTCTACAGAACTGTGTGTGATGGTCACATGGTAAAAACACAGCATGCCATTTATAAAAACAAGACTTCATTAAACAGTAATAAATATAAATCTTTCGAGGGAAAAGGAACTGGTGTCTTCATAGTACAGTGCAAGTCTGGTAGTCAAAACATCCCTGCACTCAAAAGAATTACTTTGAAAAAGGCTAATAGGAAAAAAGGTCAGATGACCCCACAACTGAGCAAAGCATGCACTTGGAAGAAGAGGGTTTGCCTCTTCCACCTTGACAGCCTCCATTTAAACTCCCATTTTAATAGTACTGATGGTAATGTCTACCCAAGTTTTGATGCAATAAACAGGTTTGCTCCTCTATAAACATGGTATTTTCATGAACTAATATCATGCATGTCAGTGATTATTCAAATAACTTCAAGTAGTTTTGCATATCTCTGCTTTCATGAGAAGTGCCGTAATTTTAGAGGTATTTTCGTCTTAATGGAGTCAAACCACTTGTTAATATCATGTATGGCATCATCTGCAAATAGCATATTGCTGAACTAAAAGGCTTAAATGTGTTAGACCAATGGCCAAAGAACCAGTCTCCATGGCAACTCTATATTAAGTTTCCCTGCTACAACAATCGTCAAGACTATTCAATCACAATTCATTTCAGCTGAATTCTTCTATATTTCTAAATGGCTCTCATAAATATTTCCACTTCCGACATTTTGTCTTAGGTTTAGAAGAAAAGAAAAACATAGGAAAATGAAAGGCTGACTTTGGAAAGATCTACTGTGACTCCATTTTACATCCCTGGTCTAAATAAAAATTAAAAATAAAGAAGAGTGTAGGGGTAGTGCAAAATATTGGATATGGCACCTACCCACAGAGACCTGGCAGAGTCCATCAGCTATTGCTGTTAAGATTTTATCAGATCACCTCTGAACTTCCATCACTCATCTGGGGACAGGTTCTTCTCAACTAGCAAAACTACTTTTTTCTCTTATCACTGTGTCCATGCCCACCTGCGGACAGCAGCTTTCCTGTCATATACAAGCAGAGCCATCTCTCATGTTGCTCAGTGCTTAGCAGGGGTCAGCAGCTGGAGCAGCAAAGGGAATAAAAAAGTGGAAAACACCTGGTTCCAACTACATCCTGCACAGTGCCCCTTTCTATTAAGGGCTTCTCCTAAAAGCTTTTAAAGTCCATTTGTAACTGGATATCTAAACATATAGCTCTTTCCTACTTGTGGCCTGACCAGAGCTCTTTGCTGGTCAGTTTTAGAAGTAGTTTGACAGTCATATATTTGATTCTTGTGCTCAGTTACTGCAATATATAAGCAAAGAAAGAGATTGTGTGTTCCCGAGAAAGCTCCACCTGATGCAAGTGCAACCAGCCACCAGCTGAGGCCACCGTGAGAATATCACAACGTGGCTCAAATCTCTGCACTGATTCCCCACTAAAAACAGGCAAATTCATTGTGCCATCCTAGCTAATTGGACTCTGTCATGGGACTGACCTTTACAATCTTTGAGATCACCTCTCTTAGTAACTCCTGCTTTCTGTGGCTTCTTCCCGCTTGAACCACAAGTCAACAGTTGACAGACACAAATCTGCCACAATGAGGACAAGACTTTTTGGAATATTAGAATTTATTTTGGAAATAATTTCTGAAGAAAAGGAAAGCAGTCACAGAACATCCATGCTTTCAGAAATGATAATGCCTTCCAAATTTCCCAAAATCAGTTATATGAAACTTAAAAAAAAAGAACTGACCATTGTCTGTGGAAATAGCAATGTAGAGAGGGGAAAAAAAATTACTCCTGGATATACCCTGAGTGGCTCAAACATATAGGCTTGTAAAAGAGCCTACACAGGCAGTAACACAGGTGTACACTATAACCTCCTGCTATAAACTCCTGTTGTGTTTTAAATCACCCCTGTTTCTCAATGTCAGGATCACATGAGCCCAAAACTTCAGAGTAACAGCTGAGGTGGAACTTTCCATAGTTTGTGGAAATAACTTACTAATAATACTTCTAAAAATACTAAAACTACGTATTTTTACATTTTGTGGAGTAGAGCTCCCACCCCTTCTTATACACTTACACAATGCTAAGAATTAACACAAATATTGATGAAATTGTGGGTTATTGTAGCAGACTCATTCTTGAGGTTACAGCCATATATTAATCTAAAACAGGAACCAGGCTAGAACCAAAGATCTGAGAGTTTTAAATCTATTCCAATTTCTAGTTTGCTTATAAAACCTACAGGCAGGAAAAGGTTTTGTGGTTTCAGGTGTCCATTAAAATACTTAGCACATATCCTTTTGAGCTTATTAAAAAAACCCACACACTTTAATCTAACCATCTCTGAAACACATAGGTGAGATCTTTTTAGTTTCCAGGCCACATCTACTTATTTTAATGAATTGGTACTATGAACAGCAGTAACAACAATAACATCCTGAAACCACATGAAACATCACATGAAATTAAAATTTGAGCTTGGATCACTCTGCTTATCATTACTGATCTACCAGTCATTAAATGTATTTCTCCTTTCTTTCCTGTAATATCTTGAGGTTTGACTGCAATATGGGGGCAAAGTCATTTAAAAACATGAGACTCCAAATGAATGTCTACAGGTAAAATGTCTTATAGCAATGAAGTGTCCATTTATTTTAAAAGCAGCAAGGTTTAATGGAACATTACCGAAGCTTTTAATCCTTCCTCAAGATACTTCAGGCTTTTTCTCCTGAGAGTCTTGTCTGCTGGGATCCCAGAGCTAAACAGCAGACAAGCTGTTATTTCAGAAAGGGTTAAGGTAGCTCATGCCTAAGTTAAATTGCAGAACCCTCACAGCAGTAAACTACAGTTACAAAAAGAAAAAAAAAAATCTTTACAGAGAACCCTTTGTCTTTAACCTCTTTCAACTGAAAATTAGAGACTTAATCATAGTAAGTTGGGGCAGAGCCAAACCCCACTTACACTGGAGTTAAAATGGCTTCAGAGGAACCAAAGTTTGTCACGAGCATCAGACCAATACATTTCAGTAAGGCTCTTTACCTCAACATCTCCACATTTCACAGACATTCCTCCTAATAAGCAGAATTTATTAGCTTGGATCCACTGGCTCAGTGAGTATGTCTACATTGCTTATGAATCAGAAGTGAATCATGTTCTCAGTAAACAGCCCCATGAACGACAATATTTGCAAAAGCTTAATTAAACATATCCATGATCTACTTTATATTTGAGGTGCAGGTACATAAACTGAGCAGAAGCACCTCCTTTTCTCTTCTTAGCAGCTCCCAGGAAGCAGTACCTTTGCTAAGAAAGTAGACTGTGCCTATGCTAGTCACTTCAGCTAGAGTCCAGATCATTTCCCAGTTACAGGAACACAATGACACATCCTAACAAATTGCTACAATGGTCCTTGGCGTATTACTTGTTTGCCAGCTAACAATTTCCCAAATAGCTCCTCAGCACAGTTCAAGAGGCAAAGCTCTCCCAGAGCCATTCCCAGGAGACAACACAGAGGCATTTAGCTGCAGGGATGCAGACTATCCCCCTCCCCTTGGCCAGCATAACCGGGGCTGTTCTCTACTATGCTCCATTCACTCATACAGATGTGGCCTTTGAGACTACTCAGAGCAGCAGGTTACCATGGCAGGTCACTGCACTGAGCCAGCCTGGTCACTCTGAGCACTGCACAGTGCCAGGTCTCCTGGGGGGCTCTTCTGTCTTGCTTCGAGCACAAGATTTTTCAGAAGACCAGGTTCAAACATGCCCCCTTCAGCTCTTGGCTGGGGTTCCCAAGGTCATGCCAATAAACCAGGACTTCACATTCCTATGGAATCTAACCAGAGAAAAGCCCAATGTTTTGTGAGAATAGCCTGAAACCAGGGCATGGTGTTTACAGCTGGGGCCCACAGCCATACAGATGTACTGTATCCTTCCTTACAAAGATTCACTGTTACCCTGTCCCCCTTACCCCTACTACACAATTTCCACTGAGTTTCCACTTAATTCAGTATGACTATCAGACAGAAAACTCAGCCACACCTAGTTTTCTATAAATGAGAACATAAAGTGAAAGAGCGCTGTAGCACAAATTATGATGCTCAGTGTTGTATTTTTAAATTAAGTAAGAGAAATACCTCTACTTATAGCTAGATGATATAAGATCTTTCAGCATGATTCATACATTTTTAAAATATTACTATGTGTGTCTCTTAGGGGTCAACTGTTAGCATGCCACAAGCTGAATATTCTATAAGCAGTTTTAAATAAAAGTCCTTTCTCCTGTGATACAAGTGACTAGTTAATCAGTTGAAGTCAGTATATCCAGAATATTTATTAAGCTTAATGAACAGTGCTTTTTAGGAACTATGTTTTAATCACTGGATTGCCTCAAAAGCAATTTACTACAAAGCCAGTAAATATAATTACACAAATAACTATGAGGTGAATTAATACATGATAACATTCACAAATGCTATTTGGATTTGAACACTATAATATAATTCAAATACACAGTGGAACTACCTAAACTAAGTAAAGTCCTGTATATTTGCAGCTTCACTTTTATTTCAATCCCTCTTATCTCCCCCTAAAACCTTCTGTAATTTGAAAATGCACTTCTGTGATTAGAACGCTGTAAATCACAGGTCTTATACAGTAAAAACAGCTCTTCCAAATGTCCCCATATTTCTTTAAATCATATGTCTAACATTATCATCTTATTTTCTGGGTGAGGAAAGTGTAAAAAAAACCCCAACAAATTAAAGGTTATTGTTCAAAATCCCAAAGTTATTAACAAAGCAATACAGAACATCTTAAGGTCATGACTGCATGCATATATATGTACACATACATATAGATACATACTCATACAAGACTTCAAAATACATGAGTTGTTATAAATAATAGTGAATAAGCAGTTCTTGTGACTATAAGGTCTTTGGGCATTGAAGGTGCAGAGTATTTTCAGCTGCAGGGGAAGTCAGGGGAGGACAAAACTTACACATTTCAGAGGAGAATCTGAACACTTCAAAAACTACTGCCATCAGGAAAAACAAAGATCCATGCCATTTTTTTTTTCCATAGGGCACTACAAAAATGAAAAAGGAACAAAGAAACATGAAAGCCTGAAAGCAATTTTAGATGTTTTGGGAGAGCTTTTAAGACCCTGAGAAATTCTCAGGTTGTCTGTTTAACAGTAGGTTGTAAATAACAGGTGGTGAATACCATGATCAATGTGAACAGTTGCACTGCATGTTTATTGGTCATGAAACAATGAAGAGCACACCTCACCTAAACATCACTAGACAGTGAGAGTCAAAGGTCAGGTGGATGCAGGATTGCCTAACGCAGCAGCAACCAATCAGCTTCCTCAGAGCACCTGGTGTCAAAGGGGATGCAGCCACATCTGAACTACATGAGACTTGCTGCCTCTCATGGGAGTTACTAATTTGGGCTTACTATCATGATACCACGGACTCCAAGGCCAAAGTGGGCTGTGTTGAGGTAAATACATTACTAATATTTGCACCATCAAAGTAGACCAATATAGATTTTATTATGTAAAGATTAATTTATAGATCCTCTAGCCTTTTCCACTTATGTGAAAAATCCCCTATAATTTACTGAAATGGGGGTCTTCATTCTGCTGAAAATTTTCCTTATTTTAACAGCTCTCTACAAAGAGATTGACAGTAACCTAGACTGAAGAGTCCATTCCAGTTTCTCTATGAGTATATGCACATAAACAGTCACAGTTCAGACAACACCTAGGTAACAGATCTAGATGACCTTATTTTTACAGCTTGAATTGGTCCAGAGACCAATTTAATTTAACTTTATGTATTCCTCCCATAAGCATGCTTACTTTGAATTCACCATTCCTCTTTTCAGTTTTGTTTAACCACTAAAAAAAAATCACAAAAAAGCAAATGAATAGAGTATTATTCATCCAAAAGATTTTTTTCATACAAAGAGAATTTAATTAAATTAGATTCTAATCCAGTTAATTAGTGTTCAAACTATGCTCAGACAGCCTTAAAAAGTATTTGTTCCATAGTCTGGGTAGCCATTTAAAAGCATATCATAAATCATTTCATTTTGCTTGTCTTCTAGCAGTAATAATTACAAAACCAGAGCACATTTTTCTAGCTGCTATTAATACTCTCCAGGAAAAGTAAGAATGATTATCCTCATTTTACAGGTGGGGAACCCTATTTCCCATTTCGTTAATGATCCCCTCTTTCTTTGCACCTCATTAAGTCATTCACAGCAGTATAAAGGGAATTTAAAATAGTGTTGTGCTAGTATTTGTAGCATATGTAGTTTTTCATCATTTTCCCTGGACTGACTAGCTTCAGTGAAGTATTGGATCAACTTTGAGGACTGAGATACTGAGGTCTATTAATGATATTCACATCTACATGTGACTAAATGCTGCTCATGTAGAAACCCTTCACTGAGTAAAGCCATAGGGAGAAGTCCTTACTAACTGAAGTCTTGTGAATGACAATCAGTGAAGTGTCAGCTATTTAGTTCATAAGACTTCAGAAAGCAAATGAATGAGAAAAACAACCTATTTTATTCCCCAGAATGCTTTACATTTTAAAAACAACCTCTCAAAGAATTCCAAACTCTTAACTTAGTGTAAGATAACAGGTCAGATAGAGAAAGTCTAGTCCTTAGCTGACTGACCTCTTACATAAAGTAAAAGGTCTCTCCTGGATTCAGCACATACACAGATATGCATCAGTTCCAGGGAACATTATCTTCAAATGATATTTGAATCACAAAATAAATTCACCAATTAACTTTCAGATTACTTTAGCTCTTTTAAGCAACTGAATTGCTACCATAGCCATTGTAACCACAGTTAGCTACTGTGTTATTTCTTTGAGTGACAGCTGTAAAAATGTCATAGTGACCTTGAAAACAAATGTGGAAGCATCGTGGAAGATAAAAGACACTGAAACATAGAGACTGTTTTGGATGGCTCCATGGCAGATGTAGTCCTGACTCCACGCTGCTGTTTACAACTGCTGTGTGTGTGTGTGATATTAGATTTTCCTTCAAGCCTCTCTCACTTTGATGGCCAATAAGATGTAGTAGAAGAGTCAAGTGTTGTGTAGAAAAGGGGGGACTTCAGTTTCAGGGGAGTGTGCTAAGAAATATGCTCCAGCCTGCAGGAAAGGATGGCAGCAGAGACACCTCTGAAGCACCTTAACATTACAACTCCTGCCAGACTGCATTAGTGGCTCTGCCCAAAGCCTGCTCTGCTCCCATATCTGCATTCTCAAAATCTGTTTCTTATGCCTCTCCAGCATTTCTCTCATTTATACTAAAGGTACAGTTGCAAGGGTATAAAACATCACTAGTAAAATGCAGCATAACCACTAAAAATCCCAGAGAAGTATTGACAGTTTAAATCCAGCAGTTACAGTGCAAATTACCTTTCTAGAACACTTCTCTGAATACATTTATGATCCATTCCAATTGTAATTATAAGATTAATATTTGTTGTTTAATTCTATCTCTTTGAACTGATTTCATCAGCTCTTAGGAATTAGAATGATGAATGTTTTACAGAGGAGAAATAATGGACAACATTTTATTACTCTGCTACTTCACTCATGAAGCTTTTAACGCTTCTCCAAGCAGCACAAGAAAAATTCCCGCATATTTCCACACACAGCCTCATAAATGGAAGTGAGAGAGCTTGCTTGCACCTGCCATCTGTTCTGCAAGTCGAAATCCTCTTAGTGGACTGAGATACTACCTTCTCTCTTAACCCATAAGTAACTCACTGTGTTGAATTAGTCTGTCTGGAATTACTCAGAAGAAACCTCAGTTGCTAAGGTCAGTCCCACTTCCAATACACCACTGTCACCTCTACAAGCAAAAAAAATTTTGGAGTCACAGAAAAACTTTTTTCTGCATAAGGGAATTGGGGAGAGTTAGGAAGGAAGAAGAGAGGGAAAGAGACAAAAAATCAGACTGGGAGTAAGATGAGCAAAGGTTATGTGTGGGAGGACCAGTTGTCATAAAAATGGCTTGTGAAAGACAAAATAAGAGGAGAAGAAAGAAGAAAGGACCAGAAAAATGAGATTTAGAAAAGGAAAAGACAGTGCAGATAGTTGGAAAATTAAATTAGAAAATAACAGAAAGAAGGGAAGAAATATTTTTTATCATTTTTCATCTATTCCATACTGTCTCTTTAATTCTATTAGTCAAACATTTAGCCACACTTCTAGTTGCTGAAAAAAAATTGCCTTCCAGTCTCAGTTCATTTAGATTTTATTATTTTTTTTTTACTTTTGGTTAAATTTTACTCTGTAAATTCAAAGCTGCTAAAAAGAATAATGTATCACTAATCACACAAAAAAATTCTATTTGAAAAAATCTTCAGATCTTAATCATTTTCTGCAAAATATATAGAAATTATTCAGCAAAAATACATTCATTTCTAGCTAGCAAGGAAATGCAAATAGTTTTATATTTAAATTAGCTCTTAATTTAAGGATACAGCACTTATCATTAGTATTCAATAGTTAATCCCTGCATGCAGTGATTCAGTAAATTATTTTCAAAGCAACTCAAGTCTCTGAAGATTTGCATTTGGACATCACCCTCTTCCCATTTCGTTCTTCACTTCTCACCCACACTGTCTGCAACTCAAAGGTAAATGGAATTAAGCATTTTCATGCCTTCCACAGTTTTCCACAAGCCAGTACAAAAATGTTTTTATCTTGTTGCTACTGTTAAGAATTAAGATTAAGAGATCCAAAAGAATATTCTGTTGTTTGAGGTTTTTTGGTTTTTTTTAATTTAGGAGTTCACATTTCTTACTAAGGCACTTCATGCTCATATCAGCTGCAAACATTCAGTAGCACAAGACATAAGAAGCCCTTAGGGACTATTTATAAACTTACTTATTAACTCTGTGATGGTTTATAGCCACATTTTAACCAAGGTAGCCTAGTTCCAGTTAGTTATTTATTCATATAAATCCCAATCATGTTTGAATTGTACTGAGCAAAATATCTTAATTAAACTTGTAATGATTAGTTCCATGGGCTAATTTTATGCCATACAAATAGCTATCTTGTATCAGGCTTATTTTTATAGCCTTTTTTTTTTGTCACTGAATATGTTTCTTTTTTTGTTCTATAACAATGCTATGCTCTGCATACCAATACTAATCCATACTGTTACATAAAGCCAGTCATTTGTAGCCTATAATTGGGATATTTATATAACTATGGACAGCTTCATATATAAGTGCTTCATTGTCTCTAATGTATTTTCTGTTAAGCTCCTGGAAGTGTTATGTATAGAAGTACTTTTATCATTGCTTACAAAAGGAGAACCAAGTTTATGTCCTCATCATGTCAATCCATGTTAGGAAGTTGAACATATTTGCAGCCATTCTCCAGCAGTGCAGCCAAGCAGACCAAAACAGTTTGTGCTTGTATTTTTAAATAGAGGCCCCACAATAGCTGATTTTTAGGAATGGTCCTCTGCCTGTGCTTGCCCCCAAAGCAAACCTCAGAGCTGTTTAGAAAGATGCCAGTTAGCACAAACCAAAGCACAATGGGAAATACTCAAACACTGCAAAGAGTTAAGTGATACTTTTTTGGCCCTGGCCTTGTTTAAAGTTTGTTCATATAGCCCTGGCTGAAGAGAGTAGGATCTGTTCTTCACCTTAGACAGGACAGGATTTTATCCAAGACTACCAGTGCAAGAAAGCTAAACTGAGATGACAAAGGATAAAAGCACTCTGTTGCTGTTGCTAATTCTGGCTTTCCCTTGAGACAAGGCATGAGTCCTCCAAGAAACACCAAAGTGCAGCTGGATCTAATTGCTAAAATGGGTGCAAACGAGATTTGGCTTGGAAACCAGGAGAAACAGAGGATGTTATCCCTTTCTCCCTGCTTTTAAAGGTATAGGAAACTGAGCAGTTGAAGTGAGAGCAGCTACTTCCTTCAGGAGGACCTTAAGTACTTTGGCTGGAGTCATATCAAGTTCTTTGCTTTTGCTGAGTTTAACACAGTGGAACTGAGTTTCTGCATTTCTCTTTTTTGATAGAAAGATAAATTTTTCAATTATAAGCATCAAAACGTCCAGTATTTGGTGATCTGATTAGCAGGAAGCAAGGCCAACCTATTTCACAAAGTTTTTAACTCATAATGATTATAGATTGTCTTGGGTTTATTCAGGACTTAACTAAAAGTAAATTCAGGTTAAGGATACACTTTTTCTGTTTTCTTAAAAGCAAAGGCAAAACCCTAGCTTAAATGAATCAGTAGCTAGACTGAAATCTGGACCTAGGAACCTAGTCACTGGCCTATTGATGTGTCAATGCATATATATTCTTCAAATAAGTGATTCTAATAATTTGCTGCCTCAATAAGAAAAGTTCTTTTCTTGCCTCTGACCCTATTTTTATATGTTACTTCAGAAAGACAGGTAATAGTCTGAATAAAAATGAATGCTCTCTTATTCCTTTATCATAAAGGCCAAATATTACCCTCATAGATTAAATGCTTAGCTTATAATCAGCAGAAATAATGGGCAGAACCTAAAAAACAAAACAAATCAAAAATAATGTCAGTAAGACCTAAAACAAGCCCACCAAAACCAGACTTAAGTCAATAAAGCTAATTTAGAGACAACATTGAGAAACCTGCTGCAGAGCAGCTCTTCAGCTGCCACTGATCAACCATGACATGATCACAGGACACTCTTAGGTAGAACAGCAACCTCAAAGCCATTTGGTCAATGGAAAGTCACCTACTAACTTCAGTCATTTATGGATCATATCTTTAAGTAGGACTAACTAGAGATTCGAGAAGTTGATCCAAGTATTGGCCATTTGCATCTTGTTTGGAAATGTCCAAAATCTCATTAAATGTGATGCATTGAGAACATGGAGTTGAGACCAAGATCAGCTACACAGAGACAGATTAATCACAGCTCCAGTGAAAATTAAATAGACCTTTCTATTTGGTAGAGGAGCAGTGAGCAGTAGGATATCTATGGACTTTGTCTAAAAGCTATGTATTACTAAAAGGTTCAGGATAAGCATAGGCCATATTTATTCCTATTCTGCTATTGAGTTTTAGCCTGAAACCAGCACTCAAGAAATAAGGAGAGTAACTTGTCTAAAGCATATGGATAATTTCAATAAACCAATCAATGATACTCTATGGACAGTGTACACTCACGCAAAGTCACAAAGAATGAAAACACATTCCAATTACTTTTTCTTTAAGGACAATTGATTCGACATACATTACATTTGGGCTTTCAAAACGAATAAGGCTGTATACCCTGTGCTGCACAACTGGGACTTGGCAATATGCTATACTGCCATCTGGATTTGTTTATCATGTATTTTAACTATTAAACATTTATTGAAGACCTTATTGGTTAAGCCGTTCCTCAATAATTGTGGTTATTATTTATTAATCATGATACATCTCCATAATTAGTTAGAGCCTCCTTCTGGTATACTTACTCACCCTGAGTAATAATTTACTCCATGATCTACCCCAATAAAACAAACCACAAATCTGGCTAACACTCATCAAAATTTGGGAAGCAAAACTGGGTTTCGACTGGCATTTGCACAGTGTGTATTAAGTTAAATGGACAGGGGCATGGACATGTGCCTGTGTGTGTTTCAGTCACCTGAAGAGTTGTGTGAGGTTCTGCCTAATACTTTCATTTTAGAGGTATGCATGTTGCCAGTCTTTCTGAGATAATCAATTGGCAGGAAGGACATGTCAAGAGCTATCATTGCTAAGGCTTTGATCTGTGTTATTACCCAAATTCTAAAAGACAGGTGATGTTCTGTTTCTTAAGATACTTTATCTGATACCTTGTTCAATACCAACTACTATCTTTATTTTGTAATACCCAAAGTCTACGATTCATGGATTTTTTTCAGATAGAAGAGTACAATTTTGCATAATTTAAAGATCTGAACATTGGACAGCTCACTTGAATTAATCATCCCAAACTGAAGAGCACAACCTGTCATTAGGATACATCTTAACTAGTTTCAAAAAAACTATTGAGCCTCTACCCTATTGACCAGATATGTCACTCAAAAACTGTATCAAACAGTTTCACTTTATATAATCAGAAACTGAGTAGTCTTCAAAGGTGTTCTTGCCTAGTGCACATCAGCCAATGAAAGTAAAGATAACAACGTATGTTTTCAGGAGGAAGGGAGCTCAACATTACACAGATAATCAAGGAAAAGATTATTTTGAGGAAACAGCATGTAACAAAAATAAGGGCCCTTGAGAAACAAGGCATCAGGTCTCTGCTTGCCATTTGTGAATGAAGACATGTCACAGTCCTAATGAGTCTGATCCAGATAAGAGATTAAATAACTAACTTTCTTACCTCAGGCTGGGAAAACTGTAAAGGCCAGAACATTTAAACATGTTTACACATAGTGGATTTGTGTTGTCATGTATAGATGAGAACCTGCAGCATTAGAAAAAGGCAAAAATAGGTTTCTTTCCTCACTGTCTTTCAGTCCTGGATGAAAATGATGATAAAGGTCTTTTTTTATGATAAACTGATTTTGTTGGTTTTAGCACTGGCTCTGCAAATCCCATTTCAACAGGGTTTAAAAATTTCACCAAGAAAACATTTTAAAGGGATAAATATGTAATTGAGCTAGATTCATTTGATTTGTACATATCATTAATATCTATGTGGCCAGAGAATTAGGAAGAGATGTAAACACAAAACCGAGCTTGGAGGGGGTTTTCAGTACCCTTTATAAAGCGCAGTACTTGGAACTTTCTCTATATTTAGAAGAATTGTGACCCTTGACCAAGGGTTTTTTAAGTGGAAATGAATTTAGCAGAAGCATTCTGGAATTAGAACAAGTATACACTGAGAATAATAGCTTGCCCTTTAAAATGTCCTTTTGTTTCCAGAGGCAAAATTAGTTTTCCTTTCTTTTTCGTATTTCACTTATGTGCTCTATTAAGATTACAAGCCAGGCCTTCCTGTTGTGATTAACACAGATGGCAAAAACAAAAATAAACAGAACTCTCAAGGGCTGTAAGCACACTTTTAGTATATTTTAATTCGTTTTCACCAGACAAGGAAATCTTAATCACGAGCACAAGAAATTTTTCCTCAACAGAACAGAATACTCCAGTACTCAAGTAAGATGAATTTGTTACAGCAAATTAAGAAGTATGGCATAAAAATACTACAATCCAACAGAATTAAAACAATCTCCCTTTGACTCTAAATCAATTCTGATGCACTTCTGTGATACAAATTTCTCTAACAAGTTTTTTGTCCTCATTAAGGCATCTAACCATATAAATATTATTGGCCCTTTTTAAAAAAGTAAAGAAGATTTTTGGAAGGAAAAATTCTGCAGTAACATTATGCAAAATTTCATACTCTTTTTCAAGCTCTACATAAGCTTTCCATTCTTTGAACCTTTTACTTCACTATTTACTAGCTATAACAAAGGACCCTTCAGTTACAGGATAGCAAATAAGAAATTCAACTTTGAAAATCCATTGTAGCCCCTAAAATGGTATCTCATAATTTAATGACTACATGCAAGTTCAGTGGCTGTTGAGCAACTCTATGGGCAAGATTTATGCAGTCCCATCTTCTCA
Organism: Sclerurus mexicanus; assembly: GCA_013396755.1. Classification (NCBI taxonomy): domain Eukaryota; kingdom Metazoa; phylum Chordata; class Aves; order Passeriformes; family Furnariidae; genus Sclerurus; species Sclerurus mexicanus. Next base: position 1,661,224 of record VWZF01001527.1, on the reverse strand, counting down.
ATAATCTCTCTCGCTTGGCCAATGCACTATAACTTTCATTCAAGCATGCTGGCTAGCAAGGGTAATGTAGCTGGGTGTTACTAAATCATATTTTATTTAGTTGAAAAGGGCACAAGAATTGAACTGATTCCAGTTCATGCGATTTTCAGCAAGCCACAAGAAATGAGGCTGGTTTTTAACATTCAGTGCTCAGTGTTTCAATTTTACAGCATATGCAAGAAGAGCGTCCCATTGCTAGGGTGAACAGTCTGGCTCACACAGCCCTGGTCTCTCATCCTGATCAGCCATAGGCTCACAACATAACTTTGGGCAAGACTCTTTGAACCACGCCGAACTTGTTTAACTTCTGATGCTGTGAAGTATCCAATCTGAACCAGATATCAAGGTTTCTTCCCAACAGAGCAAAGAGGTGCATTTCCAGAGGGAGATTTATTTAGTTCTAAAAGAGATTTCTAAGAGAGGTGGCAGCAGTACTAGCTGACCTTGTACTCCTGATGCCTGTAGTGGCACTAACTGACTGCATATGGAGCTGAGAGTTTAGGATTCTGTTGAGCTTTGAATAGCTTGAGTAAAGTAAAACAGATTTACCTACGCTAAGAGGTCAAGCCACTAGACAAGGCTAGACTGCTGGTGGAGAAAGCAGGCTGGGCTGTACAAGCTATCAGAGAAGGAAGCATGGACCGCTTAGCCCCGTGGCAGTGACTTCAGTAAGGACTAGCACCTGAGGGAGGATGGCACAGTCCAGGCTGTTTCCCCAACTATCAGTGACCACCATGTCTAGTACTTAAATGCGACTTGTATATGTGTTCTTGAGCTCCATCTGTGTCAGCAACAGCAGTGCAGGAGGCAGTGTGAGGGCTAAAGACATTTGGGCATCTATGTCTTTGTATTTTGGTTGTGCATCTCACAAAAGAAGAGCAGCGCTCCCCTTGTTTAATGCATGTTCTGAATACAAAAATTTAAAAAATTTTGAGATTAGGATATGCAGTAATTGCAGTAATAACATAGTAATAATATTGCCAAAAAAACTCCAACATTTATTACATTTTATAGAGATATTTTAAGAAAACTGTTATCTTTTTTCCCCATTCCTAAGCATGTTTGTTAAAAAATTAAATAAAAGCCATCTAAAATATAAATTACAAAAAGAGGATTTACTCTGACAAGATTTTTTTCACATATACATATAGGCTATTTGCAACAAATATTTATTTTAATCATACTTTTCTACTGCAATTTTTAACTCACTATTTAGAGCATTAGAAATGTCATGACCACCTAATTTGTAGGAATTAAAGGAAAGGAAAAAAGGAGTGGTGCGGTAAGCTTTGTTTTTGTAGCTGAAATTCAAAACTAGAGGATGTTTTTGTACTCTATTATGTGAGAAATTGTTGAAATCATGTAATTAAAGACTGTACTGTAATGCATATACACCAGAGGGCAGAGTAAAGGCCACTTAGCTTGGACACTTCCTGGCTTTGAGTGCACAATGCAGCAACAGGACAGTTCAACAGGGAACATAACATTTTTTGCATTTAATAGAGTATTTATAATTCAAGTCAGCACTTGCATCTTCCTAATTGCCTTATTGCCAGTTGTCATCAGATGTTAGGCTAAAGACAGAATGATGTGTAACAGAAATGTGCTGCTGCAATAAGAAGGAACATGAATTGCCCTTTGCCATAACTCAGTAAGTCAGAGCCTACAATGGAGCACTTGACTGTGCCATTGTCTATCCAGGCCTGTCTCAGCAGAGTAAGGACTGTAGGAGGATTCAGAAACAGAACACTACTTTTTATTTTTTTAAGATAAATCACATGAGAAAAGTTCAGGCTACTCCTGAAGTGTTATTTCCCAGCTTGCTTCCAATTGACTGGTGCTTAATACTTGGTGTGGCAGCCAAAGCATCCCAGATGACAGGAGACCAATAACCAAATATGACTCAGATATCAAGACTATTTTAAAATCCACATTTCTAAACAGGCTTGGGATAGCCTTATGTTCAAATCAAATTACTTTTTTCCAATTATTTTTGAAATTAGGAGCCTGCTTAGAGAAAAATTTAAGTTAGCTTATCTTTAGTCTCTTAAACATTTGTATTCCTAGAAAATTATTGTGAGTTATTTAGGAAAGTAAATAGAAGTCTGACTCAGAAGGACCAGCAGATAACAATGGAACAATTCTTTAGTGTATTATTGAAATTTTTATGTAAAGTGTTTACCAATAACACTTAAAATATGTTTATACACTATAAATTTAGATATTTTTATGATTTTCTTAATACAAATCTGTCTTTCAAAAATAGCTGCCATAAGCATTGATGGAATAAGAGAGGAATTGTATTTTAGAAGAGAATCTGAGCTGTGATCTGAAAGTCCCAGTTGTATCCTCCCCTTATAGCTGTTTAAAGCAAAATCTTACATATGAATGCACTTTATTTTAGGATGAGCAGTTTAGTGCTAAATATTAGTACATGCTCTTCCTTTCTTCTCCTGGATATTGTAAAATGAATCTGAACAATTAGAGTTGTTTCTTAGAGATGTAATACTTTCATTATAATATCATCACACCTTTTCGTTACCCCAGTTGTTTCTAAGCTTTTACTAATGGAAACAGAATGTTCTTGACATGACATTTCCCCTGCTAAACACCTGTTTCTTAGAGGCACCTGGTCAATTATTTAATTGACATAAGTTGTATTTTACTTAATAGGAAAGAACATCTCTGCTGCCTACTGTCATGTTACATCAGATATCATGTGTGAGAAGTGGGAGTGATTTCCTCAGTTCTGCAAATGTTTTTTCATGTTTCATTCCGCTTTTGAAAAGCATAATAAAATCTACAGGAAACATTAAAAAGATAAGAAAGACTTTGCAATGTTTTCTTCATGTGGGCAAACATGCACGTACAGAATCTTAGTTCAAATTTGAAACACTAAGTTTGGGGTAAAGCTCATTAAAATCAATGTTAGTTTATATATTTTTTCAATTTCTTTGTAACCAGTCCAATGTAATTTATTCGGTTACAATTATGAGGTTCACAGAAAGAGTGATCTTTTGTTTTTTGTGAATATGTGGCTTAAGACTGGTATTTTTTATGACAAGATGTAAAATGGTTACATCAGAATCTCCCAAATAGTGTAAATTATCATCCCGCTGTTCAGACTTCGTAATAAATACTGCTGGCTCTCCACTGAGAGTGTGAGCTAAACTGAATAAGGTCTCCATGGGGCACAATTTAGAACAGTAAGGATGTCTGACTTGATAAATGGCTGGTTGATTTAACAAAAGGGTGCATGAGATCAGAATGACAAATTAATTTGGACTAAGTAAAAAGCCCAAGTAAAATGTTTTTAATTTTTTTCATAGAATAGAATGGTTTGGGTTGGAAGGGACCTTAAAGAATATGTAGTTCCAGGCCCCTCTCTCACTATATCAGGTTGCTCAAACCTTGAACACTTGCAGGGATGGGGCATCCACAGCTTCTCTGAGTGACCTGTTCCAGTGCCTCCCCACCCACACAGTAAAGAATTTCTACTTAATCTATCTCAATCTCTCAGTTTAAAACTATTCCCTTGTGGTATCCATATCTGCCCATTTAGAGCTTGTTCTCTCTCTCTTTCGTAAGCCGCCTTTACGTTCTGAAAGACAAGAACGAGGTCTCCCCAGAGCCTTCTCTTTTCCAGGCTGAACAAGCCCAGCTCTCTCAGCCCGAGTCCATAGAAGGAGAAGATCAGAGGCTCCAGCCCTCTGATCACCTTTGTGGCCCTTTACATTAAAGTATAGGGACCTTATCTTTTCAATCCCTTTACTTTAGATGTACAACACCCCTACACAGATTTTGTCTTTCAAAACTATATAAGCTTTCACAGGTTTCAGAGGAAAGGTCAGGATTACATTAAGCCAAAAGTCTATATACCCAGTTAGTATACTATATTGAAGACTAAAGCTGTGAGCACTCTTCTCTAAAAATTTTTCTTTCCATACAATTTCATAGAAAACAGATACAGCATCAGGAGGCAGAAGGAAAACCTCTCAGTCCCAAAATCTGTTGTTCTGTTCTGATGAAATGTGCCTGACAGTTTTGTATAGAAATATAAGAAATGTTGAGATTCCACAAGCTTAAATTAAAATTGCATCTTAAAGCCAAAAAAATATTTTGTATTAAAACCAAGTAACATTAATTCTTTACCACCTCTGCCCTGCTTCCCAGAAAAGAAAAGCTATGTTTCAAGGTAAGTTCAGCATAAAATAACATATAGCCTGTTTCTTTCCCTGCAAAGTTCAGGAGAAATTTATTTTGCAGTTGTGCTCCCCTTTATATATGAGTATGTGTTTGTGGACTTGTTTTTATCTAAACACAAGCATTGTACATATAATTTTCTTATATCCCATATGCACCACAAATTGAAAAACTGGTCACAAATAAATCACTAGCAAAAAGTGCAGTAGCGTGAAATTCAATAGAAAGCGTTGCTTCTTTTCATAAAGCTGCAGGCCAGAAGTAGAAACAAGAAAGGGAGGGAATAAACCCCAACCAACTACAAATGAAGAGCACTCATAAGACTCACAGAGATAAGAATAAATGAAAACAAAATAGCCCAGGCTGCATTTTATCAATACATCTCAGCACATGAAAAGTGACACAGCTATTTATAGCAAGCAGTCCTTTCATGGTTTCCACAAGGTTTTAAGACCAATAATTATTGTGAATAATCAAAATTGTTGAACTCTCACAAAGCATGAGTCCAGACCTCAGAAACAAAGTGCACTGCTGGTTCACATCATGACATCAGAGGATGTTTTTAGAGCCTTTTCCAAAACTGCAGGATAAGAATCAAGCCCTGCTTTCTAGAACTTCAGACCATTCCACCACCGCTCTGCTATTACATTAGGTTTCCCAAAGAGAGCCTAGAGAAGCTGAGAGGCAGCACCATCCCCTTTGTGTGCGCAGTCTGCGAGCCCTCTCCATCTTTAATAATTCTCCAGTCTTTTAAGGAACACAATTAAAACACAGATGGCTGGGCAGGGGGGAGGAATTTATTTCAAGCTCTCATGTATACTTTTGAATGCACCTTAGGCATACTGAGCACCATCCTTCCTCCTTCTGGAGCACTGCTGCACAGTTCTACTTTGCAGGAAAGGAATATCAAAAGCAGATGACCCAAACAGCAATTTCTACAACAATCTCTCCTAACATCCCATCACCAAAAAAGAGAAAGCCTATGGAAGGCTAACAGGTTCTGTTCCAACCCAATATAACCCTCTGAAACGGCAACTTCCAGGCAGTCACCACAGTAGGAAGTCCTCAGGGAGTAAAGAGGCAAAGGAAAAGACCACCCATGTGAGTTTTTAATTCTTCCATCAGGTTTTCTGATATCCAAATGTACCATAAAGAGTCTGGAATCTCAGATGTGTTCAGCTTAGAGACAGACGAAATCATTTTCCCACAGAAAAAAAAAAAAAAACAAAACATAAAATTGTAAACACTCATGGAGCAAAGAATCACTGCTGTTTATTCAGAGAGGCTCATGGAATAATATCAATATCTTGCTCAGCCTTAAGGACCCCCTGCATTCCTCTCTCAGAGACATTATCAAGAGAAGAAAAACCAATGATTTTTAGAGACAAGAGCCAGAATATTCCTGGCAATTACAGTAAAAGCGGGCAAATTTATTTCAAGTGCACAATGTAATTGTATGATTGCTTTGATGATAAATGAGGCTTACATTATTTTGTCTTTAATGTATAATCAGTTTATATTTAGGCTGTGGGTAGGGAGGAAATGCAACATCTTTTGTAATTACATTCATTGCTAAAGCCCAGCCCAGATTCTGGCATCCCTCTTAAAGGTCGCTACAATTATTTTTAAAACAATCACAATATTTATTGTTAGCACCACTAAACTGGGAATCAGATTGGCTCTCTCAGTGCTCAGTATTTCAAACTATGCCTCCTCAAAGGAAAAAAGAGACAAGTTTTGCACATGTCTGAAAGGCTAGTGAGTGGGGGAGACAAGTCTGAAGCCTTGTTCTACTGTCTTCAGGATTAACAGCACCTCCTTTGCCCTCTCAGGGTGGCAGTCCTTTTGAAAGCAGCAATAGCCTGCAGGCTAGTGCTATGAACAGCAGGTTTCAAATACAGATTTCAAAGCTCTTTACAAAGGATTATCATTATCTGCATTTTACACGCAGGAAACAAAAACATTTGGGAAGGAGATATTCTGTAAGGATGAGAACAGAAGAAACATCACCTCCTTAGTTATCATCCATACATTTTCTGTTAGAGTAACAAGTTGAAAGCCGCAGGAAGCCCACCAAAAAAAAAAAAAAGTGATTGAATGTTTTTAGCAAACAAGCAGTTTCCAGTGTATTCCAGTGCTGCAGATGGAAGAGGATCCACTGGCTTTAGTGAACTTGCATTAATTTACATGAGTCAATTCAACTGTTATGTCTGAAAGCTCGAGTGATGATTAGTTATAAAAGTTTCTTTATATATAGTTTTCTATAAAAGAGAAAAAATCTACCTTAAATCTATCTGTTCTAAAGATGAAGTTTAGTTCAAATATAGTTACTGAAAGTGGAACATCTTTATAAGAAGTGTCTGGAGTACACCTTAGCTTTGGAGAGAGAGTGTCCCCTGTAGCAACTTCAGAGAAATAAACACCTTCCTAGAGAGTAACTTTAGGTCTAACCTGAGGAAGAAAGAAAGGCAACTATGAACATAACTTTCTCTTGGAAAAAAATCTTGACAACACAAACCTTTTTTTGTTCTGGAGAGGTAATGCTTTAGGTGACCTCATAAGTCTTTTCCACCTCTAGCATCTGCACTTCTGAGAATTTCCAAGGAAACCAGTACTTCAAATAGGCCACAGGAGGCAAGAGGAAGCTGAATATTTTCTTAATTTCTTTTTCTATTTTTTCTTTTTTTTTTTAATGGAGTGAGCAAGATGCCTCATTCCTTACTAATATTTCTATTTTTTCACCTATTACATTTTTCTTTGTATAGAAAATGGATTTACAGTCTATTGACAAAGTTAAGCCAAAATTAAGATGTAATGTGTGTTTTTTCACATCCCTTTAGCATTGAAGCATGTGAACAGTAGTGCTATATGTTTCACTTTCTTTCCTTTTTCTATTTTGCCTGCAAAATAAAAGTGTTTTTGTGACATTATAGCTGCCATAATGGAAAATGACAGCACAGAGGAGGGAATGTCGTTGTATTACCATGGCAATAGACAAACAGTGTTTATTACTGGTAGTTTTAGCTTTTCACTCATATATTGGAAGCACATTTTAGTTCTTTCTTCTTATGCAAACATATTTTAGTTATTTTTGGCGGGCTCCATACTTGCTGGCTCAGTCAGGTGCAAATTAAATGGCAGTTCTGTGAGCCAGTAAGGTCTCATGCTCCACTAAGAAATAATCACCTTATGTTGACAGATTTCATTTCCACTGCCACCCTTTCCCTCAGTCATGGCACAGGATGGTATCTTTATTTTTGGTCCAAGGAGTGTATGATCAAAGATTCATGTATCGCACTCCTGAGTCATCAGGTTTATGAAAACTCAAAGCAGAGGTGAACTTACTGCCTTTGTTTTGCTCATCCGACAGCAATAAAACCAGGGCTGTACCTTTTAGTAAGTAGCACTTGAGCTAAGTTTTAATTGACATACTGTCCAAATCAAGACAGATGCTTATTTAACATACTGGCATCTTAAGTAATTACTTGAATTTCTGAATTGCCTATTCTTATATTGATCACACTTAAATGATTTTCTTAAGTGAAATGTAAATTATACTATAATTACAATTGTGAGGATTTATCATAAGAATTAGAATAGATGTAAGAGCCTTAGAAAAAAGTTGTCTTACTCTAAGGCAGTCAAATTAATTAGGAGACCGAACAGTGCTGTGATTTGACTTCGATTCTGTAGCTAATATTCTATTAATATTAATTTTTCTTTAAGAAATGTTCTTGTTTTCTTTTTACCAAAGACAGTAAGATTACTTATTGGATATTTAACTGCTATAAAATAAGTTCTAGTTTTAAATGTAATGTCCACTGGACTAAATTAAGCTATTAAATACCACACAGCCACTCAGTCACTCCCCCTGCTCTGGTGATAGATAAACCTCATGGATTCAGATAAGAACAATTTATTAATTGAAACAAAGTATTATCAGTAGTAGTGATATTATTATTATTATTGTTGTTGTTGTTGCTGCTGCTGTTGTTGTTATTCCAATAATATTATTAATAGCAATAATTGTAATTGAGAGGGAGAGAGAGTAACAGATCCCAAAAGAAACAAGTGATACACAACACAGTTGGCCACCACTCGCTGACTGATAACCAGCCTGAGCCCAAGCACCCCCTCCAGCCAACTCCCCCTGATTTATATACTGGGTATGATTTTCTGTGGTGTGAAATATCCCTTTGGCCAGTTTGGGACATCCTGTTCTGGCTGTGCTCCAAACTCGCTTGCTGTACAGCTCCTCACTAGCAGAGCACAAGACACTGAAAAGGCCTTCACTCAGGGTAAACACTTCTTAGTAACAACCAAAACATCAGTGTGTTATCAACATCATTCTCATACTAAACACAAAATACACAAATCTATACCAGCTACTATGAAGAAAAGAAACTCTCTCCCAGCCAAAACCAGGGCAGGTTCTTAAGGTAATTATTGCCTGCATGTATGAAGTCCTAAGGAAAGGAATGGTACAGCATCAGTTATGATAGAAACGTCTAATCATGGAATTGGAAGAAGTCTCAGATATTTAGAAGGTGTCCATGACCTCAGCCAAAATCAAGTATCTATCATGCCTGGCCAGTTTCTCCACCCTGCTCCTAAAGTCCTCTAGTGTTAAAGATTCATTCTAGCATTTCAGGGCCTTGGGAAATTCATTCTACTATGCCATCTGAACCTCTCTAACTTGGGATTCATCTTGTTTCTGCCACTTTTGGAGACAAAGCACAGAAAATCCCCTTCTCCTCTGCAGTAGCCTTTACATACAGACGATTGCTGCCATATCATTTCATAGTCCTCCTTTCAATAAGCCAAACATCCTCATATTACCGATTCTTCCTCCACATATTACATTTGCATGGCAAGGTTTTGATGGGTGTTGGAGGGCTGGGTGGGAGTGGTGGTGCTACTGGATGGTTTCTTTAAGAAGATGCCAGAAGCTGTCCCCATGTCCCATAGAGTCAGTGACATCAGGCTCTAAGACAGACATGCTGCTGGCCCAGGCTGAGCATATCAGCAATGACGGTAGCGCCTCTAGGATAACACAGTTAAGAAGGAAGGGGGAAAACAACTGCACAGCTTCAGCTGGAGAGGAGTGAGAACATGGGAGAGAAATGGCTCTGCAGACACCAAGGACAGCAAAGAAGGAGCTCCAGGCACAGAAGCTGAGGTTCCCCTGCAGCCTGTGGTGAAGACCTTGGGGAGGCAGCTGTGCCCTGCAGTTCATGGAGGTGCACGGGGGAGCTAAGATCCACCTGCAGCCTGTGGATGACTTGCTCTGGTGAGCAGATGAATGTTCCTTGAAGGAGTCTGCACTGAGAAGTATGGGAAGCTTCCACTCACCACAGGAAGCCTGAGCTGAAGCAGGCTTTGGAAGGATCTGTGGACCCATGAAGAGAGAAGCCCATGGTGGAGCAGGTTTGCTGGCAAGATTTGGGACCCCATGGGGATCCATCCTGGCCCAGTTTGTTCCTGAAGGACTGTACCTCACAGAAAGAACCTATACTGCTGCAGTTCATGAAGAACTGCAGTCCATGGGAAGGTCCCACAATGGAAAGGTTCATGGAGGACTGCCTCCGGTGGATGGAACCCCACACTGAAGTAAGGGAAGAGAGCGAGGAGGAAGGAGCAGCAGAGGCATTGTGTGATGAAGTGACTGCAACCCTCATTCCCTGTCCCCTCGTGCTACTAACTGAGAGAAGGTAGAGAAATCCAAAGCAAGGCTGATCCCTGGAAGAAGAGAGGGGTGGGAGGAAGATGTTTTAAGATTTGGTTTTATTTTTCATTATTCTACTCTGATTTCATTAGTAAGGAATTAAATTAATTTTCACAAGTTGAGTCTGTTTTGCCCATTACAGTAATTGGTGAGCCCTGTCTCTCTGCCCTTACCTCAACTCATGAACCTGTCGTATTTCTGTTCCCTGTCCATCTGAGAAGGGCAGTGATGGAGCAGCTTGGTGGGAACCCGATATCCAGCCAGGGTCAACCACCGTATCCCACAAAAACATCTTACAAAGTGTGAATGCATTACTTTTTTGAATATTTTGTCTTTCTTGGAAAAAAAAAGTGCCCCAAACTGCATACAAGATACCCTACTAGTTGACTGGATTAAACCTTCACTAAGATTTGTTAGTTAATATGAGCAGTTGCTCCTAGAATATTTTGTATCTCTTCATCACAAAATTCTTGCTCTCCTTTTCTATGGATTTAATGAGTAAATCATGGTCAATATTGCAGTGTGATATCCAGGTAACATCTGAAAACACACCATTGATGCAGCGTGTTCTCTGCAAGCTGTGAGCTAATGGAACTACAGTGTTAAAATTGAAATTTGTATAATAGGTCTAGGAAAGCTTGACCCGTATAAATTGGCAACGATGGGATAACAAAATTAATTATATTAAACCAGAAGAGTAGTAGAGTCAGTTTATTAAGATCAATTACAAAGAAAAAATCAAGTTCAGTGCAGAATAGAACCAATGGATGTATGTACTCACAGAAGATGGGCAACACCCTAGTAACCTTTTTTTTCGTACTAATGAAAATAGAACCCTTGAAAAAACCAATTAAAAGTAAATATCCTAAAACTGAGTGGACTAGTAATCAAAATAAGGAATTAGAAATGTTCTCAAGATGAATAAAATACAGACATAACTGAACAAAAAAACTACCTTTGTGGCAATGGAAATTGAAACTCTCCAAAGGTGGTTGCAATTTACCAAGATTTTGATCTGTTTTTTTTATAAGAAAAGCCTTAAATAACACACATCTGTTTGTCATTTACTTTTTTTTTTCCCCTTCACCTGCTGATTTGGGTTAGTTTTGAAGTGAAAATTATAAAATAAAAGCTTATTATAAGAGGATTGTTTCTCTGGTATGAGTCAGAATACTCCATCTCAAAATGCCAATCACAGCAACTAGTCTGAAAAAAATATTGTATATTCAGTTCCAACAAGCCACTTAATAAATATAAGTTGCAAATAAAATACCAATTGCCTTATGCAATAGCAGATTCTGAGGCGTTCAGTGGAGTCTGCCTCAAAGAACAACAGTTTTCAAACTCAAGAAGGGAACACATTGCATACACTCAAAAGTAATAGCAGTTGTACCTTTGTTGAGAGTTTGGTCATTTCTCACAGGGCCTTTGTCCATCATCATTATTGTCTTTCACTCCCACACACTGGGAAATCTTGTGTTCACACAGTTCCTGCCTCTTAATGCCAGAGATTTCTCCACTTTTAGCTTTGAGTCCTACCAGGTGCACGTTGCAACTCTGAAAATGTTCCCCCCTGGGAATAATTTAAAGCAATTGCTGCAATAAGCTCTGTCTCTCATCAGCTGCTTAAAGGTTTCCACTCTGTCCTCTGCAGCATATTTACCTCTATGGGAAGGGTCCACCCGAGTCAGAGTTAAGTGTGGTTTTGCCTCCAGACTCGCAAGGGTGGCACACGGAACCATGCGGACCTTTGGGAATTCACTTTCCAAAGCCCATCAACAAACTAGTGGTAGTCCTAAAAGGGGGAAGTCGGACAAATTTGTTAGTTCTGAAGGTATGGATGTGAGTATTCAGATGTCAAATGAGTGCTGGTCTGCCCTGAGCACACCCAGGTTGTCTGCTCCACAGCACATCTTGGGGGGAAACAGATGAGGCATCCACTGCAGTCAGGCAGTGCATGATACCAACGTCTCACATCCAGACCATGACCCCTAATAACCAGTGGTCATACTCAGCTGCAGCAGTTTGATTTCTGCTAGGAGGTGGGGATTAAATTATCGCTGAATAAATTAGGACTCAGTGTTTTGACGCAAGGCCAGGAATACCGGGTCCTATCTCTGGCTTCAACGCAGTGCCTTTGTCCTACTCAGCTGCTGCTTCAGGCACTGAAGCTGCTTTCACTGACTGGTAATTTGCCTAGAGCAAGATACTCTAAGATGTACAAGGGCTTAGAATGACCCTTGAAGGACTCCAAGGCAGGAATAGCAAATTCTTCGCCACCTCTCTGTTGGAACTCACATTCCCTCAGGTCTGAAAATTATACTCTTTTTGTTTAATAAGAGAGAAAGATTTGTTTGATAGAGAGACATCACCTACTTCATAGACACCTAACGCTACTGGCATTTTGTAGGTTGTCACTGGGGGGAAGTACCAGAAAAATGTTTAAAAGTGAATTGGCGGTCAGGAGGATACCGCAGGACATTAGAAACAGTATTTATTAGTTCTTAGCAGCTCATTTTCTTCAGGGCCAGGAGAGTGAAAAGCCTCTGTAATTACTAACTACAAATGTTTACATTATCCAGGGAATTGCAAATTCCCTTAATTGTTGACAGCAGTTTAGATACTTGAGGTGGAATAAGTAAAAAGATAGAGGGAATAAGATCAGTCATTACAGCCAGTTCTCACTCTCTCATCCCAAGGGAAAACAAGCTGCTGTGAACACGGGGCTAATGCAAGGACAGTTTAGCTAAAAGCCAAAATCTTTCAAAAAGTTGAAAATAAACCAGCATGTTGTGGTACCATACTCAATTTAAAACTTTTGAAATAGCACCACAGGTTTCTACACAGCAGACTATAATTCATCTATGTATAACCAAGTAGTTTGGTCCACAGAATAAGTATGCAGGCTAATCAAGCAAAATTTTAGGTTTGCAATGAATTTACCTTGCTTGAAAATCCCCTTTGCATACAGAATTGTCATACTTCTGCCATTTGCTTTCTTCTCCCTTTGAATTGTTAAGCAGACAAAATTCCAGCTATGAACAAAAAACTTATCTTGAATGATTTAGCAAACCAAACCCCACGTATCTACTGAAACGCAGTGTTCTGCTTCAGGAAGATACCCTGCACTTAGGAAAGGCTATTACATCTTACAACTACAAAACAAAGCAAAGCACCTTTGAGCTGAGTCTTAAAGAAAAGCTCGGAGATCATATACGTTACCAAAAGAAGGCTATAAATGTAGTTATGCTTGTTACCAGTATTGGGATTTTTCTTAGAATATTCATTAACCATTGTATTTATCAGAGAACTTTTATTTACTTAACTCACGGCACCCTGGGAAAGATTCCTGAGGATAATTAAAACCTGAAATCCCAGGGTGATTAACATCACCAAATCCCAGCCCACTAGTTCTAATAAATTGGTCTGAGGATTCATAGGTGTCCTTTCCACAGTCATTAGTGTTTCAGGATGACAGTTTCATGTACTGTCAAAAATGGTCAGTTTGTGCACCTTTGTCAAAGTGAACAAAAGCAAAGCGAATTGGGAGAGTGGTCAGGCCAGGTAAGCATTTGACTTTACACCTTTGTTTTGCTTCTTCTGAATTGGTTTTGCTTTACTGCAGCATCCAGTCAGTGATCAGGTCATAAGGGCAAGTTTTAGTGTGTTCTCTTTATTCCTGTAGGGCTCTTTCACTCATGCTCCCTCCACTTTTATACATACATATATAAAGGGAGGGTCTGAAAAAAATTACAGACACTAGTAGAACATCTGCATGACAAAGACTTTTGGAGGCAGCTGGAATATAGTAAAAGTTGAGGGATTTATACACAGGCCTTTTGGTCTAGGAAAATAGGAAACAACATTCAGGATAAGTGTGCATTTTCCCATTTAAAAGAACCATATGCCAATCATATTTTTTCATCAGTGGCAACTACTGGAGGACATTCCTAGAGGCAGATAAATGGACAGATGGCAATTTTCTATTTCTAGAGACACAAAATGACTGGGTAGGCAGGACCTCCTCTACATTTCTTCTCTGAAAATACATTTGGCTAAAATAAATGAATGGGGTTATGGAGATACTGACATAACATTTTTGCTCTCTACCTCCTGGGCGAACACAAGGAAGACAGAGCCAAACTTTCCTTGTGGGGGCACAGTGGATGGATGTGAAGCAATGGACACAAGTCACAGGAAGAACAGCTTTACAAGGGAAGAAAAAACAACACCCCATGAGCAAAACTGGATACTGGAACAGGTGATCCAGAAAAGTGGTCTCTGTCCTTGAAAACATCTAAAACACTTCTGGATATGGCTTCTGGCAACCTGCTCTGAGTGTAAAGACCTTCTTTAAGCATGGGATTGGATCTGGTGACCTCAGAGGTCATATTCTGTGATGTCATGATAACTGTGCAACATTGAGAGGTACAGACCATTTGCACAAAAACAACGATTTTAAGGAGGCCACCACAGCAGGACTGTATAAGGGTAAATGACTGAATTTTAAAACACCTTTGTTCACATCTCTTAAATCATTTAAAAACCAAAAGGGATTATAAATTTCTGATTTACAAATGAGCTGGATTTCTGAAACATACATAAAGTAAGAAAATACTTCAAACACTAATAATCTCTTATTTCTCTGGAACATAGAGTGTGAGCAGAATTCCCAACTGGTTAAGGTAGCAAACACAAGTGTGGAAAGAAACACTAATTAGCTCAGTTAAACTAATCCATGTGGAACTGCATCACATGAGTCAATGAAATAAAAGTTAGTATTTGAAATGATGGAACAACTACTAAACATGCAAACATTGTAAACCCATCTCTGTAAAAGACAGCCTGTATTTGTAAAAATGAGATATGGAAAGAGATGAGACCTGGCCAACCTGCATATAGCCTACGATTTGTTTCCAATGACATTTAAACTGACAGTAAAATCAGTGTAAAGAAGCGAGTGTAAAGAGAGAAAAAGAGTGTAAACATCAACTGCCAACAGCAGCTTCCAGGAATTTCCTGGAAAAGTGAAGCAATAATAATTCTGGGGTACAAAAGATAATTTAATTACATAGAAAGACAAATTAAGTCAGTGGAATTGATGTATTTGATTATACCAAAAGGGTAATCACTTTTACATTTAATAACAATAATAATTAGTAAATTCAGCTCCAAATCTTTACCAGGTATAAATCTGACAGTTCTAGCAAAGTCAGGGGTAGATCATGGCTAGGTAGATCAAGGCTAGGGATTCAAAATGCAAAATGTTTGTTTTATAAGAAAGTAAGATACAACTCATACCCCTCTTTTCACATTGAATAGTGTTTTGTTCTTCAGAGTTCTCATGATTCCAACAAATTACTTCAAAACAAAAAATATTCAAAGAGCTGAAACATCAATATTTAGAAGAAATTAGCAATTGTGAGCAAACCTAATAGAGGAATGTCAGTTTTTGTGCCTATAAACAAAGCTGCTGCTTCTCTCTATCTCTGAAATCTAAAGAATGTTCTATACATGCTGTATGTAATTCAAAAGCTATTAACACATTATTTTCATGTGGAAAGACAAACACGTGTTTCCGCATCTTTGATAAATGCCCTGTCACTAAATTAAATCAGAGCATATTGTCATAAAGAGGTACTTTTAGGAGAGGCAAGATGCATTACTATGGAAAACTGCTTGTGTCCACTGTATGTGATTACATTTAACTTGTAGAAATTCTTCTCTGAGAGTGGCTTTAGTAATTTCTTTCAGAGTGTATTTATGCAAAATGCAAGTGAGCCCATCAGGATTTGTGGGTTAGCACTGAGGATATCAGCCAGCCTTCATACTCAATATGAAGTTTGTTCTCTCTGCCATAATTGTCACTCTGCAACACTGCATAAATAACTGACCTGTATTCTTTGAGAGACCAACACAAAGGGTTTGTGGCAATACAATTTGATTACAGATTCAGTGTTTGTGTAATTTATGGTTTAGTTAGGATGTCTTTTAGAAAGATCTTACCTTCTGATTTTGAAACTTTGGGTAAGGGACAATACATGACTTTTTTATTAGATGATCCCACAGCCAGTTATCTTCAGCTTAAGAAAAATAAATCTACATTTAAATAGGGACTGAACATCAGCCTTCGAAGTAAGTTGTTCCATTGTTTTGGGCTTCCTTTTCATCTGCTTTATTGTTGTTCACTTAGCCCAGATTGAATCAATATGTTGCTTGCAAGCAGAATTCATCCTGAGAGATTCTTCCATCTCCCCCACAATCCCTTTTTTCCCTACGAAATTGCTCTTGCGCAGGACCAGTGTGAACGTCACTGCTACCTCACCCAAGGCAAAGGCAAGGCAGGGGGCAGATTTTGCCCACATAGGACTTGGAGTATCTACTGAAGGCTTATCTCCATGTCCATGCACATTGTGGAGGTAGGGAAGGGACCTGCTATATAGGCAGGTGCATGTGAGAGCTGAAGGAGGAGGAGGGAGGCTTGCTTCCTCCATGGGGCAGCCTCAACCTCGCCATGTGGCTGGTGTTGATGTCCCCATGTCAGTGAGCAGAGAGGGCCCAGACTCATATCTGAACTGCCACATTTCCATCACAGCCTTTCTGGGAAGGGAGACTTCCTTTACCCACACAGTACGGTGTCTATTACAGTGTCTATTATGGATAACAACTGTAGCACTGGGTCACCCAAAAGGAAGGAAAAGTACTGGTGCTGACTTGCAAGTGGAATAAATTCTTACAGTTGTTTTCATAGCTTGCTGTGATTGAAATTCCTACTCAGTGTTTTTTCTGGCAATTTCCAATGTGTTTATTCAGGGAAAAACGTTTAGATGGCTTAGATGGGTAGGAATCCTCCCACTCTAATACTTTCAATTATTTACTTTCCTAGCTAGATCTTTTTCCCTTTATTGCTCAGGTAAATTTCAAACAGCAGTTTTGGCCTGCATACAGCAGATAATGCATGTTGACTCCACTTCTAACAAATTAATGATGTATCTTTGGTAAGACACCATTTTCTGAATATTCATTTTCTCAGAGGGATTGGATTCTTTCTGCTGATTTCAGCAGCCTTTGTTCAAAACCACCAACTACCCCTATTATCATCTAGTAAACATGACATCCTGAAGGAAGTGTTTGACCAATACTAGCAGAATTCTGGCAACATCCACCTGACTGAAAAAAAACTCAGGGAGATATGTGAGATAACAAAACATTTTAAATGTTGGTAAATTGGGACCTTCGCAGATCTGCTGCCAAAGAAGAAAAATAGCATGTTTAAAGAGCTGTAGCAAAAAAGGGTGGGTGGGGGAAGGGAGAGCTTCACAAGTGATAATTGATTTAGTGAACTAAATCCCAAACAGTATTGTAATTTTGTAATAGATCTGAAGTGGAGAAAAAGGTAACGTGTAAAATCTTCTTAATGAGCATTTAAACACAGAGTCCCCAAAGCAAGAACTCCATCGACAAGGGCAAGTCTCACTGAGCCAAATCTTACTGACACCTTGCTGCCTCCTAAATTGAGGTGACAAGCTGTCTGCCCCAGGGAGAACAGCGAGCCATGAGCTGATGGAAGGGGGGAGATGTACTCAGACGTAAGTACAGCCACCATGTTCTAATCTCTTCTGCCAAGTATCTCGGCTCTATACCCCTTGGACTTGCACAGGCGGCCCTAATTCACAGCCTGTTCTAATGCTGCCCTTAATGGTTCTTCTGCCTTTGATTTTCAGGAGTTTATAGTAACTCATATGGTTATGATGAATTATTTACTTAAGTGAAATACAGTATAAATACTTGGTATTTAGGTGTTTTGCAGCATAGATACATGCTTTAAAGACTTTTCCAAAGCACTTACACAAGTAATTGCCAATGTCTGCTAGAGAGCATGAAACTTTTTGTTATCTTGAGACCTGTGTATTTCTTTTACAGTCTGGACTATATACTTCCTGAGGTCACTAAACACTACTCACAGTGAGCTCTGTTTGAGGAATTAAGCCTCCAATGGGCTGTATTTTTTTGTAGCTGCAACAATACAAGGTAACTGGATGCAACACTGAAATAAAGATGCTAATGAACCTCCTGGTGATAAATCTTTTAGGCCAGCTGGTCAGTTAGTCTCAGTTCAAGTTCTTCTGAATATACAGTAGCCTTTCAAAAATAATACAAACAGTACATGTTTAGAAAATAAAGACATGTACTCGCCAAACTAGCCCTAATTCCGCAAACCTTCTTGCAGCCTAGCACACCACTGGGCTTCAGAGCAGTTGTAATTGGAAACCCCACCCAGGCATAAGTAAACTTGAATGGTCTTCAAAGAATAAGCCTAAAACTCAGGTCATACCCATTCCCCAGGGACTGGTGCTGCAAAGACTGTCTCCTAGTATAAAGAAGACAGTGAAATAGTTCAGGGAATTGGAACCATTAGTCACCAGACTACTGATTCAAAACTCCATGAAGATTCAGCAGAATGAGAGAAAAACTTTATCTCAAAAGCTGGTTTTGACCACAGTTGTTTACAAAAGCAAACCTTCAAAGGCAAATATTGGAGTATTTCACATTTTTTAATCCCTTTTAAAAACAATTTATGATTTCAATTTCGATTTCAAATGCTTAAAAACGCTCATTATGAAAATAAATATAGCTCAGCAGGATCCTCAGACAATATGTTGATTACAATTCTATGGTATTTATTTAAGGCTGGGAGAAATGTCCCTGGCATATTGCCAGTGTCTTTCACTACTGTCTACAGTCAGCACAGAGTCTGCATAACTGCAGAGGTTAAAAAGGCCAAATTTGGGTACATTTACTTGCTGCTTTAATTATTGAGGAGAAGATAGTTGGTCACTAGCGGCTGATAACATTCCTACTGTTAAAGGCCCTTTTATCTGCCATGGGAATGAGAGACTTAGCTTTCTATATAAATAATTATCTCTATATAGTGCTAGGGCTTTTGCATATGCCAAATTCTGTATTAATTTTAATTAAAAACAAGTAATTATAACACCAATACAGAGTGACTACACAAAGATTATAAATTATAAAGTATTCATAATTAAATAATAAACGTGAAGGCACTTGAAAGTTTTTATATTTATAATTAACAATAATCTGAAATAAAAAGAGGTGTGTGACAACTCAGACCTATTAATGTATGGAAATTGTCTTCTTATAAGCTCCAGATTTCTCTCAATAAATTATTCATATACAAGCTTATAATTAGATATTACAGTATTTAATTTTTTTAGCACATGATCAGCACATTAAGAGCATTACTTTTGGTACCTTCTTGCATTCTTTTTCTTCTGATGGATACAGTACACTTCTTGTGGCAAGTAAATGAAATTTTTCAACGTTATGATTTACAGTTCTTTGTTCTACTGCTAACCTGTTAATTGAATAGTTTGTGTATGTGCATGGCTAAGCTGTTGTGGCAGTTCATCACCTCTGTATTTTTCAATTTTTTTTTTAATGGTCTCTGATGTGGAGAGATTTGTAGGGTTTTACAGGAAAAATTCATTTAAATATGAGCAAATCTGGTTTAAATAGAAAACATTTTTGACAGTATTTTTACTTTTAATAGTCTTAAATAATCTGAGTTTACTTGAGTGAGATCTAAGAGATATTCCAGATTTCAGAATCTCATGCTATAAGTTGAAGTGTAATGGCTTTTGCTATATTGATGTCAATCTGATTTTTCAGAAATGTTGAGTCCCAGTTCAAGTTAATAAGAGCACACAAGTAGTTGCTTTTATGAAAAAAAATCAATTTGTTATGCAGACGTGCATTTAATAAATGAACATCCATAAAAATCTCATAAAATATCAAAAATAAAAAAGAACATGACAAATTGAACTAATTCTGTTAGCTGATTTGCAGCATGGACTTGCATTGGTGCTAACAGCAGAAAAAAGGTTTCAGCATCAAACAGCACCAGGGGTTTTTTCATTTATTTTAGATAACACTCTTTCGTTGTAAGTAAAATGAGTGATTGTGTGTATATGCATCTGTGTAAGAATGTGCAATAATAAAGATGTGATAATTCTGTATGTGCTCACATGCACAAGGCAGATCCCACTGTCTTTGTTTGAAAGGCAGCATGGCTCCTAATATTTTTGCTTTTGAAGCTGCATAGACCCTTTCCCTTTTTTCATTTCTCACTCTCTCACTAGGGTGAAGGACATGAGGGCATGTAAATTGCTGACAGGAAAAGCTTCACTTAATGAAAATAACCCAAGTTAAAGATTCTAGAGGAAGGATACCTCAACACTGAAATTATATGTATTTGCTTTCTGTGCATTTTAGCACCAAACAGATGAAAGACTGGTGCCAGCAACTGGAGTGTAGATAAGAAACAGATCAAGAGCTTTTCGTGTGGAAAGATTGCATTAGCCCAGGGAACAATAGTCTCCAGATACTGCTGAGCCACAGTGTAAAAAGGAAATATAATTTAAACAAGTGAGAGCAGGTATATATTACTCAATGACCTACTACCATGGTTCTCATCTCTTAACCTTTAAAAGGAAACATCTATTTGTCGGAGGACAAAAGAATGGTCCTGGCATAAAAGAATGTGGCATACTTCAATACACGGCAAAATATGGTTTATGTTTATAGATCATTCTTCACACATATGAATATGTACGTTTACAAAATCTGTCATTATTAATTTTGTTTTCTTACTTGAAAATAATGAAAAATCATAACAAAGCCAAAATGATTCTATGCAGGGGTTCTAAATGAATGTTTCACACAAGAGAAGCAATCTTTCTAGTTCTCTAAGTGATATTGCATGACCATGTAAAGGGTAACTGCAGACACCCTTTATTCAGCATCACATTTTATCATCATTGTGGGAGTTTTGCCACTGCATTATTAGGGTTCATCCCACTTCTAAGCAGCCATCTCCATAGCTCAGTTCCACTGTGCTACTGAGATCACTTCATCCCAGGCCAGCAACCTGCAGGAAGAGCAACCAGGAAATGGGTGGGCAGCGTTCAGCTAGGTGAACTTCTTACAATTTTCCCATGGAGGTTCAGATCATTAAAATATTTGCAAGCTGAGATATTCTTATAAAGAGAAATATATTCATGAGTTGTGTGAGCTCTTTCACAGGAAAGCTTCACGAGCAGACGTAGCCAAAGGAGGGGCTGCTCCTCTCAAAAAGCAGCCAGGGCCTCCAAACTCCCCACAGTCTGAGCAGAAATCCATACTTAGAAGCCAGATGGATCCAAGCATGGTGTCAGAACAGACCAAGCTTTGAAACGAATCCAAGACAAAGTTAATATACTATTTTCTTAGAGTTTTAACAATAACCTCTTATGGATATCTGTGCTGAAAGTGGCTTGATTGTGCCTCAGTTTTCTCTTTCATTATGTTCAGTTTTAGTAACACTACCACTATCTCATCTTGTGAAGAATTTAAAGAAAATAGCTATCACAAAAGTAATAAATAGGCAAAGGGCATTAACCTGAACCTTTTGACATCAACAGGCCTACTTGTATGAACAACTATTGGGCACCACAGAAAATTTTTAGCTAATACTTAAACTATCATCAGTATGTCACCTTAAAGCAAGAGTCTATGTTACTGAATACTACTTGTCTTAAGGCATAAATTTGTTTGCTTGATCTCTACTTTATTCTGGAATGACCAGTTTGAACTTATCTTCATCCAGCACCATCTCCTACTGGAAAAGGTAGGTAACATACATCTATACTTTTTCAAATTTTCATGTGCATTTAATACTTGCCCTTGGTACTGGTGTCTGCGGTACCAGTCCACAGGTAGGACTTGTTCATGTTCATGTTCAATTCAAAAAGCAGAAAACCTAAAACCTGATGAACTTATCGATGTATTTGAATATTTGTGGGTAGTATATAAACAGCTATTTACTGAAATCTATGCAATAATCAAAATAACTAATTTAACTATGTATTATTCTGGAATAATATCCAGGAAACTATATCATCCTCCTAAGACCAGAAACACTCCTAAGACTTCTCCTAAGACTGAAAATATCATGTATAAAATATTTGCCTGTTCAGTAACCTACCAATTTTGCCACCTTTGCAATTACTGGTTTCACAACATGGAAAGGCTTGGCTTCCCAGCAGGTTGAATTATTCAGCATAAGAAAAGATAGGAGAACATGACCCAAGTACATGCTTACCTAAAGGCTGATCTTGTTCCCACTAAATGGCTGCACAAACTGCCGAGGAAGAGGGACTACCTGTTTGACTTTCCGTGTTCCTTTCAAAGATGCAGGCAGAATTCAGTATTCCAGATATATCCACCTTTCCTAAGTCAACCTTTTGTTTCAGTGTGTATCACAGCTACCTCATCCTCCATGGAAATTACAGAGCTTCTCTACTGGAATCAAATACAATTAAGAACAAAGACTGTTTTCCAAGTAACATGTTTAAAAAATAGAACTTCCAGTGTAATTAATAGAGCTGTGAATTAACATAATTATTTTCCTCCTCAAAGCAAATTATACCCTGAGATAACTATATGCTGTTTCCAGTGAATTCCATAAATAATTTACATTTACAAATGTGTACACATTATTTAGTGTTTTAGTAAAGCAGCCACATCTTGTGCCCTTCTCTATGTCATAGCCTGATCTTACACCTAAATTCCAAGAGACACATTTTTTTCAGATTAATGTATCTTTCGAAAATATTTAGTAGAAGACTAGCAATAAAACTACCATCTCAGCTTTTCTCTTCATTCTGTTAATCCAGATATTTCAAAATCAACATGGAGTGGGAAAAATAAAAATAAAAAACTTTTACCAGTGGAAAACAGTCCACTAAAGCAGATAAGGGAAAAATGTGTTTAAAGGGAAATGTTAAAAGGTTTAAAATTGCTGTGCCTTACTTTATAGCTTTCTCTCTTACTTCATCTTCAGGTATATGTGTGGTCTACAGAGACCCATACTTATGCTTTTAAAATGTAGAAAACAGAAGGACTATGTGCAGGTCCATCAAGAAATCCAGGGGCACAATTTTGTGTTACAGCCCTGTGGAGCCCATCCGAACTGGCATTCCTGGAGTGGGTAATCCCACTCCCAAAACACCTGCCTGTCTGTTCCTAAAAACCGTCTTGGGTCTGACCCTGAGACTGTGCAGCCACATGTGAGGAAGCCAATGAAAATAAGGTATGATTTTGCAGGATGGTGTTCTGCTGTACAAGCTGCAGCCAGCTGACCCTGCAGCTGAGTAACTGCAATTTCCAATGACGGGGAAGGGGCCAAAGACAGATGGGGGACAGAGCCAGTCGGTGTTCAATGTGAAAGCTACCAGGGTATGACATAGTGGCAGTACCCAAAGCTGGTACAAGCCTAGGTCTCCAACCTCATGACCAAAGTGCTCAGAGAAGAAATGACAGTATGTGTAATTGTGAGGTGGAGGTGAGAGGACCAGACCAAATCTGTGGTTTAGATATCTAGGACATTTGCTGAGTGGGGATGTCCTTAATGTTTAAATGTTTCCTTGATCTGCAATCTTAATGAACTTCAAAGAAGAAAGGCTATGCTGATATGCTGGGAAAGGAAGTTGAGTGAGCAAAATGCAGAAAGAAATTACTATGTTGGGAGAATCCAAAAGAAAAAAAAAAAAAAGAGAGACAATGAACAATCCACATTTCTGATTTATTGCCAGTCATTGACTTGGCTGTAACATTTACCACTTGCAACTTTGTGCTGGGTTGGCTGTTGTGCCCAAACCTTTCAGAGCAGAAAATGGAGGGTAGGGACTAACCCAAGTATGGGTTCCTCTGTTCTTTTCCTCTCCCTTTTCCCAAGCACCAGCACACACACCAAAGACAATTTAACCTGTATTGTTCATTAAATTAGCGTATCCACTATATTTCGCTGCTCTAATTATCTCCTTTGTTTTCCTCTGCCTCTGATTATCCTCCTCACCAGATCAAGTATATTGTCGAGTACCACTTGGAAATGCTGGAACACAAAACATTAGCGTACATTTCCCAAAATTATATATTTACAGTATACGTCCCAGCTTTGCAGCATGGGTGACAATGATGTACTTTAGCTACAATCAAGAACATCAACAGATTGTACTGCAATCTGTCACACATTCTCAGGAGGAAGAAATTGGCAACTCGCTACACTGAAGAACAGTAATCAAGCATCTGGAATATTACAGTACAAGTAGATTTTATATGAACTGACTAGTTGAAGCAATTTTTAATAATGACTTTTTAAAAATGAGCTTGACGACAAGAGGTTTCTGTAACAAGCTTTTGCTCCTATTGACACCAGAATTCTTAATGCATACTCTCTGATCAATAGTATTTCTCATCTATTTTACTAATTACACTGTTCTAAATTATTTTGCACCTGAAATAGCTGCATTTTAAGGGAGAAAAAAATCCAAACAAACCAACTACTGGTGCTAATCAAAAGTAATACCCTATTTTTATGTATGCCTAATGCTCAGGAAGAACTTTAGGAATGCTCAGTAAGCAAAACATTTGTGTCATTTTCTGCACCATTGGCAAGTAAAACTTCATAACTGCTTTCTCTCATGTGAGGAAAATGATATATTGAACAATCTGACAAAAATAGAAAGACTATCAAAGAATAATCCAAAGTGGGGAAAAGAAACGTCCTTTGGTCTCTGCCACGCTGAGTTTGGACCATTACAACAGTTCCTTTTGTTCAAAGGAAACCAATAAGAAAAGAATCAAAGGAACTGTGAATTGATGTTTAATTCCTGAAAGCAGGAATTATTAATGTTCTGAAGTGAAAATTCAACACAGTAGCATACCCTGACAGGGATCCCAGTCCAAAAAAACTAAGCTAAGCTACTTCTAAGTATCTGTCACTCACTCACAAACAATGAAGAAAAGACAAACCTAAAGAGAATGTTATGCTGTTCTTTTAAGACAAATATTTTTAAAAGGAGACAAAACTAAATTGAAAGATACCCTATAAAATTATTTTAGAATTAGTTAGGCACAATTAGATATTTTCAAACAAACCTAAAATTATTCCTGTCTTCTAATTCCAAAAATATGTATGCCACATAGAGACTTGAAACCACATTTTTAGGACAGTCCTTAAGAATTAAGTAATTAATTAATTAAATTATTTATTGCCAGAATTTAAATCAGATTAGCAAAGCACAGACTTGCAAAGCCTGAAAGCCATTGTCTGACCCATTTCTCACAACCAATGGCACCTGTGCAGCCAGAAGACTGGCAACAGAAAAGGACATGAGCTAAATAAAGGAATCAGATCAGTCATTCTTTGTTTTTGTTCCTTACCTTCCTTCTTCTTCTTCTTCTTGACCCCAAATCAACCTCTTCAGACATTCAGTCTAGCCCTGTACATGAAGACCCACGCTGGGCCACATTAGGCACAAGAGTAGGAAGTTGCTGTGCTTCTCCTTCCCTTCAGGTCCAACAAGTAGTTTCCCATGGCTTCTGTTGGTCATCCTACGCTGAAAGAGAAAACTTGCTCAGAGATGCTAATTTCCCTGTGCCCATACCTGGGAGTGGCAAAACTGGCAATAAACATACACACACATACTCACTACCAGATTACAGGCCTTTGGTGTCTCTCACGGTCAAGAAAAACACCATCTATAAGAAAATCTTCACATGACTGATGACTCTAACTCATTCACAGCTTACTATTGTAGGAGACCTAGGAAAGCAGATGCCCAAGAGCCTGCCTTACACCCAGCACTTCACTGTGTGTCCTGAATCCTGCAGCTCCTATCACATTCATCTCACAGCAACTCTCTGTTGATCCCTCCCCAAAAAGTCACTGGATCAGTCTCATCAAAGGTTAGAGCTGCAGAAACACTTCTGGAATCCTCTCTTGCTTGTCTTGCAGTTGTCTTAGTGCTAATGAGGGGCTGCTAAAGATAGATACTGCTTAAGAAGCACCATAGTTTTCAAGGGAAGTCATCACTGTCTCACAAAACTTTGTTAGATCCACTCTTTTTGGCAGATGACCCCAAGGAGGAAATGGGAACCCCAAAATCCTTATGAGTTATCAGGGTGAAGGTGGGAAGACTTCAGTCCTGACACTAAGTGTAAGTGAAGAACAAAGCCTCAAAGGTGATGTGAAGTAGAGGAATGAAGACACAAAGCCTTAAGAACAGAGAAGGATCTCTCCAGAGTGTCTGGAGTTACCTGGAGTACAGACTCCTGTAAAATAGGGCTAAAATCTGCTGTTAGGACTTGTTTTGAACAGGGATAACATCCAGGAGCTAGAAAACGAACAACACTTGGACCTTTCAGCTTAAACCTAGTTTTTGCCTATTAAGTTTGCCAGACAGCCTAAGCTGCAGGTGCCTTCCTTCTCAGCTTTCCGCCTCATATTTGCTGAGTACCTGCTGTTTTGTTTAAAAGTGTGACACGGTCAGTTCAGACTCAGAACACCCAACACTGATTCTGACCTGGAGATGTCACTGCCTGCAGACTTTGCGGTGCTTTGTGTAACCTGCTGGAGGGAGAAAAAGCAAAGCAGCAGCACATCGGTGAAGTCTGTTGAGACATAGATATGCTAATGGAGAAAAGAGGGTCACCTTGGAACATTTGGGGAGAGCAAACTGTGCCTGAGGGCTTCAAAGTTACTGGGTACGACTCCCCGTATGAACACACACAACTAGGGTGATTTGGCCAATGCCAGGGGAAGTGATGAGAGGGATAGGCCATCGGCACCTGATGTGAGTACTAGACAGGAGGTTGGCCCCAGGAAGAGGAAGGAGGCACTGAATTCCTGGCAGGGAGCGATTGCTTTAACATCAAAACGCCGAGTGCTACAGTAGCTCATTTCTTTGTTGTTGCAGTCTGTAAGGCTCCACGGGGGTAATTCCTGCTCTGCTCCCTTAACAAGGAGGAAGCCCAGCACATATGACCTCTGATAGAGGCTTCTTCCCTGCTGTAAAGGAACCGTGGAAAAGCGCCTGTCAGGTTGGGACAACCACAGAGCCATAGCTAACCCTGACACACGTGTAAGAGAGCCTGACTGCTCCCTAAAAGAAAGAACTTCATAGGGGAAGCCTGAGTAGCTGCTTGAAGAGCAGAACCACACAGAATACATTAAGATGCTACTTTCTCTAGGCTAAAGCATGGCTGAGAGGGTGGTGTCAGTAATGATGCATACAGGCAAAGCTGCTGCTTTTCTTCTGCTGTCCTGCCTTTGAAGCACGAGCAATCATAACTGGATATTTGCATTTACTCAAAGAGAACTAAACAAGGTCCACAAATACAGAATTGGAAGATCAAACTTGGACCAAAGAATAAGGGGAAATCTTGAGCTAACTGGGAGAAAAAACAGTCATAGGTAGAGTTCTCTCAGTACTGAGAGCAGTACTAGAAGAGTTAGACCAGTTCTATTTTGAGCCTGGGAGTAGGGGCGAAAAAAAAAGAAAAAAGAAAAAAAGAAAGAAAAAAAGAGAAAAGACAAAAAGGCTGCTGAGAGATGATGGAGCAGTATGAGGGTCTTCACTTTAAAGAAGGAATGAGCAGCTAGGATTCTCCCTTTTGGAAGAAGGAGGAGAAAAAGTAAAGACAGTTGGATCTTGAAGAGTGTGACAAAAAAAAAAAAAAAGAGGTAAAGATTCCTGATCCAGCTTTGTGATTAGGTTTTCAATGCTGTGCTTCCTATGGTCTTGAACAGATTTAGTGAACTAATGTTGATTCTGACTTTACAAAGCAAGAACTTCCTGATAAGGTTTTCTGAAGTCAATAGAAATTGGGTCACAGAAACTTACCAAGTAATTTAAAAACCAAAATCTGCATATTTATTTGTGTGGATTTTATGATATTTTATCACAGATTAAAATTAGCACTCAATTTTTTTTGGAGGAGGTGTAACTGCTATTATTGAATTTCTGTTTCTCAGTGCACCGGAACCAACTTAAAATATTCTATCATACCTCAAAAATTACATAAATATTTCCCAAACAATTTAATTAAATTTTAGAGGGGAAAAAAAGCATAAACATAATTTAAATTCGTAGTTAGTTTCTTAATATACTTCCAGTAAATGACCTCTAAAGCATTTTCTGTATACAATGAATTCAACAGCAAGCTAATATTTGACTGCTGCATAGTGTTTGTTATTAAATATTCATAAAGAAGGGGTAAGCCACTTTTTTAACATAGAAGTTGGTAAAGGGTGAATACGAAATACTCAGATTTATGAATGTGTTTGTTTTTGAGTCTTTATAGGAGAGACAGAAAATCTGACACAATATGGTTTGAGAAATTATCCAAGGAGTTCTATCTTTTGGTCACTTCATGATGTATTACTTCACTCAACAGCAAAGCGAAAAACAGAATTGTTAATATTTATGACATAATTTTTCAAAATTATTTTAGAAATATGAGCTAAATGTGGATATTGTAACAGGTTTTTTTCCATTATGTATGATAGTATATATATGTGTGTGTGTGTGTTTGTGTGTAAAAGTTCTTTATTTACACAGTAACTCAACAGTCCTGCTTAGACAGAACATTTTCATCCTATTATTTTTAACAGTTGCAAATATAATGCTGATTTTGTAGCTGACATAGCAATGGACCAGTCATGCTCAGCATCATGTCAGCTACATGCACTTAAACTTATGGAGAATACGGCTTCAATTTGAGGGTATGATATGATTCCTACCAGAACTTGTCCTTTGCTACACTGCCTGAAAAATCCCACCAAGATCTGTCAGCTAATTTGATCATTAAAAATTGTATTTAAGGATTATCATATCTTTTTCAAGCTATATTTCTTTTACTCAAACAGAACTTTCTTCACAAGAATGAGTAACTAAGTTTCAAAACTGAAGCATTTTCTCATATTTTATTAAGAACTTTGGTATAGCAAGATAGCATCACAATTCTCTGAGATGTGAATTTGTGTTGTTTTCACTTAAAATAAATTCCTTCACTTTGCTACGTTAATTCCCTGTGTTAATTGAGAATCAAAAAACAGAGCTACCTCACTGTTCCTATTGTATTCCGTTGCCAATTCCTCCTTCTCTTCTGGTCACATATTCCCACTGACATCGCTGAATGTGCAGTGAGGCACCTGGGCTTAGTGCCCTGCAAGTCCTCCTGGTGTTTAGCTTTTGCTCTGTCATCTGTTGCCCTAACACATTATCCTGGGGAATCTGAGATAAAATCTGTTCTTAGAGACAGGAAGGTAAACCTGAAGCCACCATGGTGTGAGTGCTAGCTGACAGTGCTGTTGTCCCCAGCTTCCCTGTCCCAGCTGGGCACGGCCCTGGCAGCAGACGGGCTGGGGTCCTGCAGGGCAGGTACCGGCAATGACTCGCAGGGAGAGTTGCTCATCGGAGAGTTGCTCATCGGCAACACACCCAGATAACTTTGTTGGTAACTCCGTGAGTCACAGCACAACTGCCTCAGGATGCCAGAACAGCACTGGGATCCATTTAGCTGCTGTAATGCCTGAAACACTTAAACAGGGGAATAATTCACCCTTGGTCTTTCTGCAACTAAACAGTGACTCCTTCCTAAAAATAAAAGTATCTGGAACACAGGATCCCACACACTTTAATAACAGAACACTGCCTAAGTAGTTCTAAGGGCTTTATTATACACTTCTCATATTCTGTACTGGAAACACTATAGACAGTAAGGTTGCCATAGCCAGTGGTTGTGTTAGAGTTCTGCAAAGGACACAGACAAGCTATACTAAATCCTACTAGAAATATGATAACAAAATGAAACTTTCTGAAAAATAAAATATATTCATTAGAAGGTCCCAAAATTCAACTGATAACAAACATTCTGCACTAATTACAGGTACTCGAATATGAGTAATATAAGTATCAAATAGTCATAATTTTGTCCTTCTTGTGAAAAGGTCCTCTAAAAACAGCAAGGGAAAACTTTCTGTTGCATATATTGAAACAGAAAATACCTATGTATTTGAATCAGGAAAGAACTGACCTTGGATAATCTGGAAAACAACATACAAAAAGTTCAGAAAACATCAAAACATTTTATCATCATGCTTTGAAATTCTGACGTTACTTTTCCTGAGCTAAAAATAAGTTTAGAAAATAATAAAACAAAATATTAAAAAACCCATAGTCAAATAGAGAATAATTATTTTAAGCTATTAAATAAAGCATTTCAATTGACTTCAGCTGACTACTTTCCTCAGTTTTGGTTGTTAAGATACTTTGAGATTTTGATACTTTGTTCCTTACTTGAACAGGACACATTTTAGTCTCCAAAAATTACACACAAAAAAACTCAAACAAACAAACAAACAAACAAGAAATCATTCCTACTCTAAATGAAAATTCATACTTTAAAGAAAAACCTTGTAGCTTTGTCTCTTTGGCCTGGTGAAGGACTACCAAAACACGCTGTGAAGCTCCATTGTACTCCAGTGTTCAGAGCAGTTCAGCTTTCCCTGACTCTTATTGTTCTGCTTTCACCATGGAAAGCTCTCCAGTTTCTTTGTTTAAGACTACTTTACAAAAGCAATTATAAAGAACACTATTTTTGTGCTTCAAGTCTTCTTCAGTCAATGAAGGTTACAATAACTTTTTTTTTTAACACAGATGCTGAGCAAAAGGCTTAACCTTGCTGCTGCACAGCAGCACCAGAAACAATTGATCTGCTGGTTCTTTCAGAGAGGATGCAGCTAGCTGAAGTAAATGCACTATCACATGGCTTAGAGGTACAATTGACTAGTACATACACCACTGTGTGAGTACTTCAGCGGGCCACAGGCTTGTGGTGATTAATGTATTAATCTTGTGAACATGCTAATGAAGATTACTAAGTAAGGATAAGTATTACATGATGCTAAACAACAGTCTCACAGAGACAAAAATGCATCCATTAATGTATATGTAAAACTGGAAGTTGTCTTGGATTCACTTTATGAGGTTAATCCAAATTAATAACTCCAACATTTACAGTAATTATTAATTTTAAAAAGATCACTAGAAGTGAGACTGAGGAGGAGTTTTTTTGCATCAGAGTCAAGAGCCACTGGGATATCTGTTCTTATGGAGTGGGTTTTTGGAGGGGATTATCTGGAAAGGTTATTTAATAAACATCCTGCTAGTGCACTGACAATGACCACAGTGTTTCTTGATCTCTTCCTGCAGAAAATTTTAGCTGAGACTTTTATTACAGAGCTTGTGACTTTAATGGGATGCAGAAATGTTTTGTGGCCCATAAGATCTACAGATAGTGAGTGGCACAGATGATACTGTGGACCCTTCAAACTTGGTAGCTTGCTGAGGATTACAAATAAGTAGATCTGATGATGCAGATGACTATTTCCATACCTATATTCCTGTGCACTTCTCTCATCATGTTTGACCTGTATCTTCTCACATGTCTTACTTTTGTGGAAGAGGTGGCTCCTCATATAGAACTTTGCTCAGTTTTAGGGATAAAGCACTTATCAACGAAGGAGGTCTTCAGTACAACTATCAGAGCTGCTGCTTCTCATTTTCTTTTCCCCACAGTCCACGGGGAGAGATTTCACAGCCGTGGAAATTAAATCAGTAGCAGTTGATTCAGGACATTTGAATTTGATTCTCCAAAATGCTGAACAGACTAGCCCTTACCCAGCAATTTATATAAATAACTGCTTAACCTCAAACATGTTAGTAATCACAGACTTCAAAGAAAGCTTTATTGTGCACATGAATATAAACTATGGTTTTAATTTAGTGAGAGCTTCATAGTCTAGTGAGAATATGCTTGTTGCATGATAAAAGCCTGTAGCACTCATTTAAGTACTGATCTGTAAATCTTTAGGTGATCATGACAAGCCAATCAGTAATCTGGAGGTTTAATGGAAGAAAAGAAAAGTAATTTACTTAAATCAGTGAATCTCAGCCTTAGAAGGCAAGACCTACTGGATTTCCTATATCCTGAACTCTATTAAATTATGTCCTCCGTATTCTTCAGATTTTTTATCCTCTGAAAATGAAAAAAATATTCTATTTAAAAGAGCAAGTATAAATGTAACATGTGTTATATATGTATATAATATATATAGCACGTATAATGTGTAAAGCATATTTACCCGCTACATCTGTAGCTCTGCCACCTAATTCTTGGCAAAATAGAAAACTACTGGTCAAAATGCACTTTAACAATTCATTGCTTCTTTTTTTTTTTTCCATTTTGTAACATGTCTTCCCTAAGTACAGATGGGAATTATTAGTGTGCTGCCCAGTAGAGTATAACTTGGTAAGGTTTTTGTATAGGATATGCAAGTATAAGGAAAAATATACTGATGTTCCAGGGAAGCCTTCGGTGATGTAGCACTTCTCCCAGGGCACACATAATCTCTTCCATCCATCAATTTAAATAAATATGTGCCATCTCTACACAAAGAAAGCTTCTACTGCATCCTAGAGAGAACGCTTTGCCAGAGATGCTTTATCTTTTTTGACCCTTTAACCCAAATTTGTGTGAATTTCATGCTTCACAGTCTGTTTGAAAGTGTAGAAAATACATTAGAGTGCTGAACAGAAACTAGTAAAAGATGTATATGCATGGTTAGAGCAAATGTTATCACTGTCTTACAGGATATTTGGTTTGGTGTGTTCCCAAAGATTTGTATCACCATGTTAAGTTTCTAATCTAAGCAGTGTTATTAGATTCCTGAAAGATGAAAATTGCTTGTTATCTATGCAGTATCTCTGCAAATAATTTACGTCATCCTCAAGAGAACTACTTTTGACAGAAATACATGGAATTTGTAACTGCAAGTTTCATGTTTGGCTCAATGATAACATAAAACATCTAAGGGAAAAATATCTGTAAGTATATGCCATAAAAATTAAAATGT
Organism: Sclerurus mexicanus; assembly: GCA_013396755.1. Taxonomy (NCBI): domain Eukaryota; kingdom Metazoa; phylum Chordata; class Aves; order Passeriformes; family Furnariidae; genus Sclerurus; species Sclerurus mexicanus. Next base: position 1,628,435 of record VWZF01001527.1, on the reverse strand, counting down.
TTTTAAAAGGGAAAGTCCTCTACATAAATTTATGTAACGCTTGAGAATGAAGCAATCCCTTCTCCCTACGTGAAATGACAGCAATAGCTGTATAGTTCCAGAAATCTCCACTTTGTGAATGATTTTTGGTGAAGAAGAAAATGTCTCATAATAGAGACACTCAATAATTTGGTATTAAATGTTCCATAAAATGCAATTGTAAAAATATCCAATATTATTAAGTTTTTTGTGTTGTTTTTTTTTTTAAATCGTAAGTCAAATCCTTCAAAAGTCAGTACCTCAAAAATCTTTCACACAAAGTTGATTTCCAAAGAATCCTGAAACAGTCACATTTTTAGTCACATACACACAAAGGCCAAATTAAAACAACAACCAACTGTCCTGTGTTCGGTGAAAAATTAGTTCCTGGGAATTTTCTTTTAACAATTATAAAAGCTTTGAACAAACTAATCTCAAAAAAACCTCACTGTCTTTAGTCATATTCTCTCAGCTTCTCTGTCAAGCTTTATTATATGAACTTTTTTCTCTTTCTCCTCCTACTTGTCTTTTACAGAAATGACATATCTCTTCACACCTTTGCCTACTCATTTTTACCACAAATGCAGTTTTAACAAGACTAGTCATTAAGGACTATATTACAGACCCAAAGATAACATCACCTTTACCATTCATCAAGAACAAGTTATGTGCTGGTCTTTGGTCATTTTCTCCACCTTGACCTGATTATTTTTAGATTTTTTTCCATTGCATTTATAAATCTAGCAAGTAAACTTATGTTCAGTAGATTTAAAACTCCTCTCAAGAAAAATATATATCAGAAATTGTTTAGCTCCACCTCCTCTGCCTTTAGACAACTATTTCAGATTAGTTTAGACATCAGGAATGAGCAACGATTTTCCTAATTGTCTGATCTCCATGTGGTAGAGGGGTTACAGGCACATGCTTGTGTTTGGAGACAGTGTTTGGAGCTTAAAAACATTTTTGTCTCCTTCTTATGAATATAAAATTTTCATAAATCATTTTCATAAATGTCAGAGAGTAAATGAATGTTTTCTAAATTTTCCACGACACGATCGTATAGAAACATTAGGTAATATCCTTCATTAACTGAGTTCTGTAGCTACTGTTTTGCATAATCTATTGGTGAATGCCCTCAATATAAAGTCACTGAATTTTCTCCACAGCTTCTATGCAGGATCTACATCAGGTTTCTACGGGTCAGTCTTTTTACAGATATTTATGTATTCTTTCCATTTTTTGCCTCCACTTCATAGTGTGTGGAACAGCACCCACTGAAATTCTTGGTGGAGTAATAAGGCCACTAATTTGATAGTCTGTCGTACAGTTCACATTCCCGTATGAGCCTTGAGCTATGTTGCAATTACTGTGAACTCAGAGCCAAATCTGGCAGTATTTCAAGGTGGAACACACAAGTTCATCCGCACTGAATCTCCAGAGATTCTAAACAATTACTAAGAGTGATTGTATATATATATATAATCTGCAGCAGAGTACTGTCTTACTTTTCATCATCTAAAAAAATCACAAAAGCTAAAAGCCACCCAACTGTGACTCTCCTATTATTTCCTGGTTGCTCTCCCTCACTGGAAATTATCAAGGCTTTAGGCCCCATGTGGGAATCCTTCCGAGCCCCACACCCTCACTGACTATCCCTCCTGCAGCTGAGCAGCCCTTGCAGCAAGAGGGAAAACCATTGGGAGCCCAACGCTGCCCTACCCTGTCCTGTCCTACCCTGTAGCATCCATTTGTCTCTCAGGACCTGCACAATGCACCGACAGCTCCTGCCAAAGTAACTTCAGACATGGAAAGCCAATATGGAGGATGCAGTCAACCAAAAAAAATCAAGGGTAGATCTGTCATTATATCTGCTGACGCAATTGGGAAAAAATAAACCAACAACCCACAAGTTTTAAAACACATAGATTGTTTTTCAAGTCAAACGGAGAGTCTGTGTTTATTGTAAATTCATGCAGACACTGTTTGCTGCAACCTGGTAATAAGTTTGTTTTTATGAGCATGGATATCATAATAATTTGCTCCTAACATTCAACATTTTGAAAAATTAAGTCATTCATCTTTCAAAATTTTAACTCTTTTGGCACTTTTCTCATTAATTTGCCTTCACTTACACATATATGATATTTATAAAGGCCACAGTTAGCTTCATGTAGTTCACATTTTTTGCTACAGAATTCTAAGCCAATAACCTCAATTACTTTCTGAGTATGTCTTAAACTAGCATAGTGTTTTTAAAAAAAAATTCTCATAATATTAAACAGTCACCAGCTAACAGGAAGAATTGGAAGCAGCTGTAATTTGATGAGCAATTGTTCTAATGTACTTGTTTTTAACAGATTTCAGTTAATTCAGGCAGAGGAGGATGGCTATGAAGATGTGATTTTGAAATGTGAGAAGTTCTGCACTGTCACATTAAAAATAAAGTACAATTTATATGTTTTATGTAACAGTTCAAAGAATAAGGTAACTATATTTTTTTTTCTGTTAAAAACCTGAAAGTCTGATATTGCAATTGTGGGAGATTGAGCTTTTGCTAAAGTAAAAAGAAATCATAATTGTGAACTGGGATATAAAATCTGTGGAGTGAGATTTATCCTAAAATAGCAATTAGAGCTTGCCAAGCAAAGTCACCTAAATCAAAGTAAAGTTTATGAAAGCTAAATTGTATTCTTATGGAGAACAGAAAATACTGCAAGTAATGAACATGGAAGCAGACAAGCAGACAGACTTCAAATGAGTCCTCAAAAGCTGCACTAAAGCACTTGGTCAAAACAATCAAAACCAAATTATGATTCAATATTTGGAAGAATATGTAACAGAGTAAAGGCAAAGAGAATAAAGAGCCTTAGCTTAAAGATCACTTCATAGGCATGAGATACAGAACTGCAGCAGCAAATGATAATACAAAGAGCCTTATCCCAAAGATGCATTGGTTCTCAATCAGTGCCTCGGCAGCTAGTTTCAAAAAAAGTCTCATGGTTTAAAATGTATATTGATATCAATTAGGGTTACAAAAATACAGTCCAGGTTAACAAAAAATGTGAACTTAATCTGAGAGCAAATAAATTGGAAAAGATGGAATTCACAGCAGTACTTCAGGGGAAGGTATCTATTAGTATATATTTAAATGAACAAGTACGTCTCCTGAAGGAAAAGGGAGCTAAAACAACTGAGGCAGAGTTTGAGGTGACTTCCCAGGTGGAATCGTTTCTCATCAGATTATAGAATATAGGTAGTGGAGCCCAAATTTCACCTTATCCCAAAGGAAAAGATGAGTATCAGAAAAGGCTCATCACTCCAGCAATCAAAGAGCAAAAAACTGCATTGTTTATGTTGAAGAGTAAAATATGAAAATTTGGGATATTTTCCAACACTTCAGAGAGATTTTTTGAGAAAAGACTCATTTTTCTTAATATAAGAAATACATTACATGTATGCTCATAGCCAACCTTCAAAAAATACCATGTACACCTGTGTGTGTTCAATTTGCCTTTTAGAGGACTCTTGCACTGCTATTCCCATTACATTCCATAGTCAACATGCTGAAATTTTGACACCCCCCCCCACACACACACACACGTGCATGTGCATGTAGATTTCATCATACAGGTGATACTAAGGTCCTTACAAGAAACATTTTCATACAAGGTCCATACTAAGATACTAAGGTCCATACAAGAAACATTCATGAAAAGTGGAAGACAAGCATGGCCAAAAGATATGAACATCTATGAAAAGGATCAGAATTGCTGGGCTAAACTTATAGATACAGAAATGTAGGCTGTTTTAGGGTTAAAACTCACACAGCCAAATACACAAGAGTGAAACTGTCACCTACATACACCATTTTCCAGGCTGAAGTTTCCTAAAGTGTTGCCTTGTTCATCACTGATGAACGCTATTCCATATAGCACACCTGAAAAGGAGCATTCATTTTAATAGTACCAGCTAATCAAGCAATCCAGATTTCTCTAAATGACTACCAAATCTTCGGAGTTATTTAAAGTTCCATCCACACATTTTAGCATCTTTGATTTCATATTTGCTTCCTCACATCACTGATGAAATGTTGAAAAAACATTGAGCCTAATACCAATCTGAGCAGTACCTCACTGGGAAACCTACCATTTGATGATGATTCACAACTGGCATGCACTTGAAATCTGTCAGGCCTGTTTGAAATTATGTTTCCTGAAAGTCACATTAACTATGATAAATTATATTTTTATTCTTCAATGGTTTTATCAGATAGCATTTTTCTCATTATTTCATTTGGTTTTGTTTTCAGGATAACCAGAAGACCTTTTACCCTTTCATATTACTGGTACAAATGGGGTTGGTTTTCAACTCCGTGCAACTTCCCCAGTATTCAAATGTTTAATAAGTTTAACACTAACAGACTAGATATATTAGCCAGCTTTTTTCAAACTCTGGACTCCATATATTGACATCAGCAATGGTATCAGCTCTATTTCTATGAGCAGGCTAGAAAGTTCTCCCTTGTTCTTATGTAACTCCTGTATATCATCAGCCTTTCCAAACAGGGAATAGGAACAGTTATTGAACATTTCCTGAGAAATTATCTCCATTTTATCCATGTCCAATTTCATAATGGTCCGTGTCATTAGTACAATCTTCTTTGTTCCCAGTGTAATTGGAAAAAAAAAAATTTCTATTACCCTTCTTACTGGCAGACACGACTTTTCTTCAATTCCTATTTTATTACCAATTCTCTATTCTCTAGATTGAAGCTCATTTCTCTCCCTTCTGCTTTTCTTTGATTTCACAGACAGTTTTTCTATTTCAGTTGTCTTCATTGTGCCACTGAAATAGGCTGAGCTTTTAAGAAAATTAGTCTCTTTCCTGATACAGAAAAGTAATTTTGAAGATTTTCTGATAATTCTCTAGATTTAATTGGAATGCTTACTTTCTAATAATTCCTTCTAAAGGGGCCAAATTTATTAAACTTCCAGTTTAGTCTAATTTATCCATTATAATAAGGTTCAAAATATCATTGCTTCATGGTGAATTCATGCTACTGCATTTCATTTTAAAATTCCTAACAGTGCTTAGAGGCTCTTGCTCCACACATTCTCCTACATTTGCTTTAAAAAGTAATTATATTTTTCCCCTACACACTTTACAGTCAGATGTTTTCTATTTTTATTAAATGGTCTTTAATAGATTCCCTTTAGTGGCTGTACTTCTAGAACTTACATGGAGTTCTCTGTACTGTGCTAGAGGTACAACAGAGTGTGCCTATGTCAATTTAAAGAGTACTTCAAGTGGAAAGCAGAGGAAAGGAGGTTTTGTGGCAAATTCAGTAGATACTCTTAAAAGTGTCAAAAGCTCTGTTACCATACCACAGCATTCAGACATGGGTGCCTAAAATTCAGCACAAGAATAAAGGATGTAAAATGAGTCAGGCAGAAACGAGATTATTTTATTATTTTATTGGAGGCACGGAGCAGTAACAAAAATTTCTATTTTTTCAGATGCCTAAATATTGTTTTCAAGGCTTATTATTTGGAATATTATATTAAAAATTGCAAGCAGTCATTATTAAACTGTTCATTTCAAGACTCTAAAATTTGATAGGGGTTTGTAAATATTTCATGTTGTTTTCTAAGGGAATATGAAAACTCATCGTGCCGATGGACTGGAAATCCCACATCATCCTCCATGACGCCCTGATAGCATTGCCTTTGTCAGGTTTTGACCTCAGCTCTAATTATTCTGGTTCCTTAATGCCGGGAGAATTTAATTCTATGGAGTACTGAAGAAATTTTAAGGGAAAAAATATCTTTACTGAGAAAAGGGGTAAATATGTTTTTAATTGCACAATGCCCCTTCCGTACGTTCTGGAGGAGGAAGGCAGTGGTCCCATATTTTTAAATATGTTTTCAGTACAGTTGAGGAAGCTTATCACAGCTTGTATCTATCCAATGGTTATTTGTCATTAATTTTAAATACAACTTAAGTAACACATCTTGTGCAGAACAGTAACTCACAAGAACTATGCTCCTTCTTGGGCAGAGAAAAGCATGAGAAAAAGTTTGGTGTCACTTCCCAGTCTGTAAAACTGATGTAAAACAGGTATAAGGAGAATTAGATACCCTATTAACAGATCTTGTACAAAAATAGAATATACTGATGTTCATTACAATTTTATTCCTGGTTTCTATTTTTGAGGAATCTTTCTGAGAGCTCATATTGAGGGAAGAGCTTGATCATCATTTGCAGAAGAGTACAGACTTTTTATTTTTTCTTCACCTTTTGGTCTCTTCCAAAAATTATTATCTTATGGAAAACCAGAACCTCAATTATTAATTTTTTTTTCATAAAAGTGGTTATTGTGCACAGTTTTCTTCTTACATGCTTGTTAAAAACTGAATACTCTGTTAAAAGGTATGGTGAAGGCCCCACACGCACTTGTTTTCACCTGCTTGATTTCAGCTATCAATTAGATCTCAAAGAAACAGCATGCCTTTGGCAAGTATAACACACAATTAAACTGTATGATCTTGTTCTAATGCTTCTGTGCTCTTGCATTCTCCCATTTTATTTCAATTAGTTATTTAGATTTATAAATAAATGGCATGTCTTCTCCTCTCACACCAGGCAATGAGGTAAATAAAATCTAAGCTTAATTATGCTGCACTTTCCTCCCTCTGCAAACTCTTTTAATCATTTCCATTCCAAATTCTAGTGCTACGAGAACCTGGGTAATATGAAAAATTGGTTTTCTTGTCCTTGTAAGCATATTAAAGACTGCAGCTATTGAAAAAAAGGCTGACTTCATACTGAGAAGGACCCAAAATTATTATAAACTTCCATACTTCACATTTTAAGCATGATTATACAAATTCTACTTATGGTTTTTGATGTCAAAGAAAGGTGAGATCATGCTGTGGTTTAATACAGTTAAAAAGTTAACTACAAACTCGTTACAATCCAGACTTCGTCTTTTCCACTGTTGAAATGGAACTATTTATTTAAATACACAGTCAATTGACATTTACCCAGACTGTGAGTTATTATTTCTATGGATGCAGAATTTATTGGTACTAACAGAGCTTGCTGGCTCAACCTCAGACACGACAAAACAGAGATATACTAATCCCATGACAACCCTTGCCCAGAAACAATTCCAGCTTCTCTCATGTGATACAAAGGCTGAGGCTATAAACTCAGGAGCCCTAATTTTGCTTCTGGAGAATCATTTCAGTGCCTCAGGATTGCACTTTGAAGTGCCCCAGTTCCAGGAGAGCTTTAGATGGACACAGTGTGAATGGCAGGATGTGAGCAGGTTTAAGCCCAGCACCCAGGTTACCCAGCAATACGATCAAAAGACACCCAGTGCATAAAGCCAGCATGTACCTGGAAAAGCCAGTGTTGACCTTTGGAGCTTAATAAGCTTTATTGATGCCCAAGTAAGTTCCAAGTAACTACAAAAGATTTATTTCTTTTCAGCCAGATTCATAATATTCATAACATCCAGATTTTTCCACTAGTTCAGAGCTTCTTAGTCACATTTCAAGCAGGGATATGTATTTGTCAAAACTATCCACTATTTATTTCTATTCTGTATTTTCAATAAAGCAGAAAGGGATGTTGCATCACTTATGATGTTAAAGATGCAATAAAAATTTACCATCTGTTGTCAAAGAAAGATGTGAAGGAGCATTTACTAAAATTCATTATTGAAATTAAAGCTGAGCATCTTATATCCAAGATCTCCACAGTAACTGAGAAGCTCACTGGAATGGTCTAGGGCTATTCTGAAGGTCTGAGATACTCTTCCAATGTCAGACACAGGTAAAGTATCTGCAGCACAGAAAGGCTCCCATAACGGGTCCCATTGCCAGAGATGTGTAAGCAGGAGCTGGAAGTATAGACTGCCCTGGGAGTGGTACAGATGCCTCTATTAGAATGATGTGCTCCAGCTTCTTGTGTGCTTTGGGAGCTCTTGCTGTCAATGGAGCAGAGCAGGCACATCCCTCCACAAAAGTCAGTGTGCCAGGAAGCAGAAAAAAGCCAAAGTATTGTGCGTGGATTTGTGATGGGAACAACTGGGAGTGATCTGAATGAGAGGCTGGGGTTACTTTAGCCCCTGGCAAATCCCCACCAGACAATTTTAAAATGAACTGGAGAGCAGTAATGCTGTTCTGGTATTCATGAAGTACTTAATTTATCAAAACTCATGCTTCAGAGATTCAGTCAGTCCCTTTAATTATATTAGGAAAAATACCCTTCCTTTTCTCTAAACACACAGCTGAGAGATGCATTCAGACAGAGGGCTTCTTTTTAAGACTTATGATACTGGTCAACAGAGAAGGGACACAGGACAGGTCAATTGGTTTTCTTTGCTCCTGTATAGTCTTACCACTTCTGAATGATGTACTCAGCTCACATGATTGTATCTCTATCACTAGATTTGGAAAGTGTAAACTTCTGCTGCTGCTTGCAACAGATAAGCCAGGACAACTAATATGCCACTGTTTAGTCTCCTGACATTTGGAATGGTTTTCACTAACTGAAGTGTTTGGATTATAGAGGAGATAAGTATGTGACGCAATAGCCTGTGACATACAGAAAGTCACATTATTTGATTAAATGGAGTTCTTTGGCAAGCAGATCTGCTGAAAACTTGGACTTGCATATTCCCTGCTTAAAGGAACAGACATGAACTTCATCTAGCTGTGATGGAGTCCTGGGCTCAGAGACAGAATAAACGTTCCATAGCATGAATTTCATGGACCACTGGATCACTAACATCAGATATTCAAGAGAAAATCTAATTCAACAGATAACTTTTATTCTTGATAGTAGACAGACTGAGCAGAATTCATCTGTCTAAATTTAGGCGCAAATTTTAGATGCTGTAGAAACTGGAGTTACCCACACTTCACTGGCTGGTAGATTCATGTTCTGCAGTTGTAGCCAGAAGCAATAGAGAATCTAAAATGAAAAATGTGTCTGGACACATGAATATCAATAGTTATCAGAAGTCCTTTTAACAGTCATAAACTGTTTGGGCTCTTAAATCTTCCTATTATTTGCCAGGAAAGAGACTAGATTTTCTGTATCCTAGAAATGGAAAAGTTGTAAATATTCTCAAGATCAGTTTTTATTTCCCTTGATTTGGAATTTCATATTGAAAATCAAATGGCTAAATTTAGATGATGAAATCTATGCATTAAAATACTGCAATGGGCTGCCTAAATTAAGGGAATGAGTTGGGGGAGAGGCCTGGTTTAAAATATTGAGATAAATCAGTCAAACATCAAAGGGCATGGAATTAAACTGGACCGATGCAGACAAAACAAGAAATCAAACTATTTTTGGGGGGTTTTGGCATGGACATATATCTGCTGGTAGAGCCAAAACTGTTATGAAAATATGGTGATGACATACTAGTAGGCTGGATTAAATCAAAAGACAGCAATCAGTGCCTTACTTTTCAAGGATATAATGTGCCCCTACAACTAATCATTCTTCATTGTTCCTGAGAGTTTCAAGTACTGGGTTAGTCACAAGGCACCAAAAGGAAGCTTCCATCAGTAAGTTATGATCCCTCCTTTTTTCTGATTAGCTACTTTAATAAATCTCCCTGGAAAATACAGCTACCACATATGACAGAGCAAAGGCACAATACTGTAAACACTGAGTACATCAGAACCAGAAGGTTGAGTTAACATCGGTCATAATCAGTAACAAAGTTTGAGCAGCACTTCAAGGTCCTGTCATGCTGCTATAGGAGACAGAGTATAACAGCGTAGGGGCTTGATAAAGAAGGAAGATATAAGAAAGCCCATTATTTTCTGTATCTGTATCTTGTTTCTTCTCTTCTTCTTACAGGAAAGAGGACAGATAAGTAAGTCAAGCCTGACAAGTCACCAAGCAGACCATTAGCCACTTTTCTATGGCTCTGTCTGCAGGTTGGTGAGCAGGTAGGGAAAGGGCACTTTAGCTTTTTCCCTTTATGCCTCCATTTGTTGTATCTCTCCCCCTCAGATATGCTGCGTAGCAAAGGAGGTTTCCTACCTCTCCAGAGCTCTCAAATGAGATTTTCTTCCTTCTTTGGTACCTCTGCATTCTAGAGGAGAGAATTGTTCCTCCTTTTAATTGTTTTTCTCCACTTTCTGTTTTCTGTCTTTAATGTTGCTCCCATCAAGACCCATGGGCTTCCCAGGAAAGAAGAGTTTGAGGGTTTCTGCAGTGGTTCCAGCCCAAAACTGAGAAACATCTTTATAGTCTGTGCCCTATAGTTGCATAAACAAGAGTTTAAACCTGCAAATGCAAACAGGTGGTGATACTCTTGATTAAAATAGTCCATATTAGCCTATCATATGCAGTAGAAATAGATCTAGCATAAAATCATTTGTTCTAGCCACTATATGCATTACCTTCTCTTTTCCTTTTTTTTTTTTTTCCAGATAAAGTATTTGGCAAAGCAAAATAACATTCATCTAAGTTGTGATTATGGGAAATAGTTGACCATGTTATATGGCCAACCTTCCCGTTAAAATATTAATTAGCAAATGATAGCAGTAAAATTTCAGATATGTTTTTAACACTTAATTCACATATTTCATGTCCTCTGAACTGTAGTTTACTTTGTAAATATTTGCTAATCTAACAAAACATGTACTACCTGCCTCAGGTCATAATTCGTGCAGATAGCAAAGATGACTTCATGCCATTTTATAATGTGACTTCTCCATTTAATTGACTCCTTTAATCTATTAATATCATACTTTTTTCCTCCCCTAGCTCTTGTGTTTTTGTGTGACTAAAATGTTCTGTGTACCATTCAGCACAGGTTGACTTCCTCCCTCTCGCATAGCAACAAAATCCTGGCTACCTCTGAAGTGGGTATGCTGAATGGGAGGTATTTCACATCATCTCTTGTCTCTCTAACTCACATGCACAAAATGCCACAGTTCTGCTCACAATATTTTTTCAGCAACCATTTTGTATTCGATGTTGATCAGTTTGCTATTGATGACAACACCTACTCAGCAATAAAAAACCCCAGTAATATAGTTTGTTTCATAATGTATGGTTTATACAGACATTCTTTTCCTAATTTTTTAGTTTTCCACAAGCTATGCTTAAAGAGCATGAACTTTGACAAATCTACTTGCTATTCTTGTTTCAATAAGAAAGGCACATTCTTCTCTGGATGCTTCACTTAGAAAAATACTTCATGCTAGCAATCTCTTACACATTAAGCATTATATTGAATATTGTAGCCAATTTTTTTCTGACAGAATTTATATTTTTTGCTAACGCAGAGTCCAGTCCCGTAACCCTGATTCAAATGACCTCATGGGGAAAATCTCACTAATTTCAGTAAATCTGTCTACATGGGTGCTGTTTAATATTCTGTCAGCTTGCAGAATCGGACCATTAGCAAAGATAGACAAATGTATTCAGCCATAGGCAACTTGTATTTCCCTGTTTCTAAACAAATGAACTTGTCCTGTAGCATAAACAGCACTTATTTTCCACAAAGCTTTAAAGGAATAAACGTGGTCAAGATTAAACTCTTTATTATGACATCCATTATTTTTTCATTATCCACTACTGAATTTTGTTGCGTGCCCTGCAATCAGAGAATGCTTTGTTGCTTAGTTCAGCAGTAAAAAGGATTGTTTCTACAAGGCACAACTGAAATATCTCCAGACCAGTTCGATGAGTTTCTGAGCTCCCTTCACTTCTAATGAAGCACCATTACTTAGCAATCATAGAGCATTTACAATCTGTTGATAGCTTTTACTCCATCACACTGTTTATGACAGCAGAACTAAAAGTGAGTATAAGCATGTACAGGGAGATAGCTTTGACAAGAGGTTCCGTGAAGAGTATTGCTAACACAACACCTTCCTCCTCAGAGCAAAGGTAGGCAATGTGGCACATTGCTGACCAAGCTGCTATGTTAATGCTAGAAGAATAATTGAAGTTATTGAAGGGATTTTTGACCTACTGGTAAAGGAAAAATTAAATACATTTACCAGTTTGGTGTAGTAATACTGACAAAATCCATTTATCTTCACTTACACTCTGTAGTGATGTTTCTCTCCTTTTATTTAAGTAAAAATTCTGGTTTGATAGCTTTGTTAGAAGGGAAATATGAGAAACAGAAGGTCTGCTGCAGCTGAAGAGAAAAGGAAAGATCAGGACCTTCAGTGTGACTGCAGTGTGCATTGCCTGAAATTTCCTTTCCATCTCCTTGGACAAATAAGAGTGCTTCTAGTCTAGGTTACCATAGTTTCTGGTTTCCTTAGTAACCCTTTTGAGAGCATTCATGTGTTTGTGTCAGTAGGCAAGAGTGTGATGGGGTCTAAAATGGAGTACCAACCTTTCAATCTTGGACGGAAAAAATTCCAGATTTTCTCCTCAAGTAACAAAAGAAAAGCAAACTTAAAGCAAGCCAAGTCTCACTGGAAATCAAGTGAAATAACTGTGACTGGTACAATTTAAATCATGATTTGATAAAAGGTTAAGTTTGTTTTGAAGTCAGAAGCATTTAGTGTCTTCAGGGTAAATCTGGAAGTCGAACAGAGGAAAAGCACAATTACTATTCTTGGGATGGGAGTTTGAGTTATGAACTCCCACTAGCAAGGATGCTTCCTTTCTAGAGTTTTGTTTCATGAGTTACAAAGAAAGCAGTTATGAACCTGAGATATAATGTTAGCAAACAAAAACAAGGCCAGTAAGATTTATTTCTAGTAGCTTTGTGTAAGTATAATGAAAATGCTGTACTAATAACACACCCAGTAATGTACTGCATTTCCTCCTCCCTTCACCCAGCTGACACTAAATATCAAAATAGTGTGATTGATGACTTAATGGCTTGATTTTGCTTTTTTTTTTTTTGCCTTTTTTTAATCTGAAGTAATGGATATACTACTTAAATACTTGAGTTTAAATTTCTATTTAAATATAGAAATTTATTTATGTTTAAAGAAGACTATTTTTCACTAGTAGCCTTCATTGGTCTTTATTATTTTACATCTGTCTTGCCCTAAAAAAAGAAACTTTTCAGTGGTTTTGAACTATTTCTCTTGTCCTTGAGGAGCCCTTTTGGGTCTGGAAACTGTAGAGACACTTAACTGAGACAGATGTAAGCTAAACAGGATAAAAAATGAATATAAGACAAAAAATGTTACTGTGAGGTGGATGAACCTTGGAACAGGGTGCCCACAGTAGCTGCAGAGCTTCCATCCCTGGAGATATTCAAAGCCCAACTGAACACCGTGCAGGGCAACCTGCTCTGAGCAAGGGAATCGCATCAGATTTCTAGAAGTTCCTCCCAATTTCTGCTGACTTCAAGGTCCTGTGAAGTGGATAATTACTGGGAAACTGCATAAATGCATATTACTGAGAGATCTAGAAAAGGTCTACGATTCATGTAAGGAAGCACATGTTGTATCACAAATTTAAGACTTTTTAAAGATAATTTATAGTATTTGAGAGCTTAAAGTATAAGTGACTTTCAGGATGTTTCTGTATTACGAAAAAAAAGAAAAAATATAATAATAATAATTAGGGCATTGGTATTATGTAGGTCACATGTCCTAAAAACAATCTTGGTAATTAAAGGATTTTAAATTATAGACATTTGGGACAGTTATTAAAATTTGAACCTACAGTCGGAAGACCTTTATGTTTACATACAGCTCTTGTCACATACAAATAGGAGAAAGATAGAAACCAAGTGCATTGACAAGAGTCATATAAAAAATGAAACGTTATTAGGAAAACAAGAACATAAGCATTTATCTTTTTCTTAATTCATATTTTCCATTCTTGTCCCTAAAGCTGTCATTCCCCTATATTGTAGATGGCTTGCTGTGTTTTGGAAGCAGTTATGGCAAAGCTGCTGATACCACATTTCTAATTTTTGGCTCCAGTGCCAACGTTTTTTAACTTATAGTAACAGATAGTAAAATATATTTGTTGATATTTGTCTAACTGATTTTCTAAAACAAAATTAAAAAAATAATTATATAGTTCAGAAATTAATGGTTCATCATTCTTTCTATGACTTTCAGAAATAGTTTGAAAGGAAATTGAATTTTTCATATATTATATGTGAATGAAGCATTAGTAACAGACCTCGTTCTATATACAAGATATTCCATATACATCTTTAATCAGATAAGCAGTTTCAGTAGGTGGCTCCTAATGAGCTATTTGCTACATTACAGAGGTGATTTATTGATTGAGTTTCCATTAATTATCAGTAGGAGCTCTGCCCTCTGGTAGATATGTCTCCATTAGTCAGTTTATTGTCCTTAAACTATTCTCTGATCTATCTTTGTTTGGAGTTTCATTGCCTTGAATCTTGCAGAATATTTACCTCAGCACGAAGAGAAGAATCAGAACAGTAATGTTTTGCACCTGTTTTGTTGAGAGGAAAGTAACTACCTATTGTTCACATCAGAAAACAGTCAGGACCTTTTCCTCCAGATAAATACCACTAAAAACACATGGGATCACAGTGCAGCACTTAAAGGTCTGACTCAAACCTCAGTAAAATGAGTGGGAATCTTTCTATTTAATTTAATAAACTTCAGATCAGATGCTGAATAGCCCTGGCTGTTATTAGAGTCAAAGACATCTATTTCCTCTAAGAGGCTGAAGTGACTCCCTAGTGACTTCTAATGCTGTTTTTGAAAAGTAGAAAACTGTTGAGATGAGACTGCAGAATAACAAAGAAATAATTGAAAATACCATTACCACACTTTACTTCTTAGCTGCTGACCACAAAATTCAAGATTCAGCTCAAGTGAAAAAAAAAAAAAGAAACAAAACCAAAAGCAAAGCATCTACAGGGAGGACTGTAGTTTGTATGCGTCCAAATTCCTGGTACAATTTCCTTGCTCATACTTAAAGAGTCTGCGCTGTAGGGGTTCCTTAGAATTTGGGCATCATTCTTGGTTTGCAGACTGTAAATGCTCATGTATTAAGTAGAATTCTATTGACACAAAATACTGGCATAACTCATTAGTGCTAAAATTAAGACTAATATTTTTAGAAAGATATATATGATTGCATATTTATATATTTTCTTCTTAGTAAAATGGGTTCCTTCCAGATGTTGGTGTTTAACATTCAATAAGAGGAAACACAGAAGTGTTACTGTTTTCTTTCATCTTCTCATTCCCTCTTTTACTACTGACATTCAGGTTCCATATGAAAAAAATAATGAGCATTCTTAAACGGACCAAAAAAACCACTGAAGTTCAATTCACCTGTTCACAACTAGCTGTCATAACAAAAACAAATCTTTTCTAGCCCAGAAGCATGCATAAATACAATAGTAAGGAGCCATGAATTAGATCACATACTTATTACAATACCATATATCGTACTCATCACAATCACAAAATCATATATGAAGTACTCAGTGCAGCATGTTACTAAAATGCTTTTCATATACAGATAAGGTTATACTTCAAAATTTTTTCTTAAAATTCATTTCCATAAAATCTGTAATCAGATGTCTCAGAGGATTAGCAGATGGATGCCTGTACTTTCAGTTTCAGGTACATGATTCAAGTGTCAAAAGGTTGTAGTTGTCATGTTTTTACCATTTGATGGTGTGCAATAGGTCATATAATCCAGGTCACACTTCACTTTCTTGCAGCAAGTGATGTTCCCCCCCACAACAAAAACAGATACTAACTGGCACACTTGGTGACAATCTCAACATAAGGCTTGAGTGACAGAGGCTTAAATGATCTCTGAACATATGGGATGCTACCCTAAAACAGAGTTTAGGCAAAATAATACAGAAAATTTTCATTAACACTGTCTGGTATTGAATCTTGATCACAAAAATATTACATTACCATAAAAAAGAGCATAGGGGATAGTAATTTTTTATACATGACGGCTACTCCTAGCAGTTCTTATTATGGAGTGCTAGGTACTAGTACCAGGATAATCTTCAGCTATGAAATTAAAACAGCAATGCTGTATAATACTGCATTCGGCAGAGGCTGTCTGTAAGGTTGTTGCAGAACCAGTCAGAAAGGTGTCTCATTCTGATTAGACTACTTGTTTCAAGTAACTTTGTAATTTGTTCAGGTTCAGAGGCAAAGAAAGAAATTCATGTTCCTTATTTTGACTCCCAGTAACCCACTGGATTTATGTGCCTTTCTTTCGGAATGATAAGTACTGAATTTCCAAGGTACTATTTAATAGATGCATTGTCAGTAACGCTAAGAAAATTCCTACTCTTATACAGTTAATTAGTCTTGTTACATTAATTGAAAACCATTCAGAACTCAGAACTGAATGAAGGGCGATCTGGGAAAGCGGCCAAGTGGGGTTTTACAGAGCTATGAACAATGAACGTGCCTCTCCACAGGCTGCTGGAGGCAGGGGATGGGGCCTTTACAGGCGCTGGATCCAGCTAAGCTCCTATTCAAACGTGCTGCCGAGGAGCCACGCATTCATTTTAAGTAATCACATTTAGTAGTCGTTATAATAACGAAAAAGGTGTACAGGGAAAGCCTTTTAAAGGCTTCCAGCAATTAAGAAGCAAAGAAGGTATCTTCTTCCACTGACCACACAGAGTCATTGATACTGGCTAAATGCTCGTCAGGAAATAGCTGTGCCCTCTTGCAGATGTTTGTAATCCTCACAACACATTTTTTGTCTCTTTTAATTTATTTATTTTTGTTATTCCTAGTTTGTTTCTATGAATAACAGAATGTTAAAAGTAATGATAGAACATAAATAAAAAAGGCAGATCAGATATTCTGTTTATGCACAGAAACTGAACTCTGCAATGTAGGTACAGCAAATAGGAAACAAACAAACAAAAAAGACTAGGATGAAAACATTATTAAGAGCTGGGTGACTGAATGTGAAGACATGTTTGCTCAACTCTTTCTGAGCTTCCACTCCATAAGGAAAGATAAAATTCAGTAACAAAATACCTTATGATGGATTTCTCTTGCTAAAAGACATAAATATAGAAAAACAGAAAATTGGGAATTATATGTACATTACAGCACACTTGTCTTCAGGAAAGAAAATGTTTTTGTAGTGGGTTACCTTTGGGCCATGGATCAAAGTTCCACCCAGCTGCTCTGTACCTTCAACAGGCAAGGAAGAGAAAATAAGACAGAAATACTCCCAGTCTGGCATAAAGACAGGAAGATCATCTAACAGTTTGCATCATGGGCAGAAAGGACTCTACTCAGGAAAAGTCAAATTTTTTAATACCAATCAAAGTAGATTTGGGTAGTGAGAAACACAGACAAAAATTGAAGCAACCATCCCATTTTTCTGAAGTATGTTTGTCTAGAGTCTCCCCATCTGTGGCTGAGGGGCTCAGCTGTGCCCTGCTATGGGCCCACTGAAGCTGGATGGAATGGGCTGTGCCGTCCTCTCAGAGGCTCTTCGCAAAGCAAACACAGCACAGTGTTGGTTCAGAAACTTGACTAAATTTAAATATGAAAGAACATGGTTCTTCATAAGGAAAGCGTCTTATGTTACCTCTAGAGGTAATAACAAAATGCTCTTAGTTTGCTAAGCCTGGAGAAGAGGAGACTGAGGGGAGACCTCATTGCAATCTCCAGCTTTCCTGTGATGGGAAGAGGAGGGGCAGACACTGATCTCTTTTCTGTGGTGACCAGTGACAGGACCCAAGGGAATGGCCTGAAAATGTGTCAGGGGAGGTTTAGGTTGGATGTTAGGAGAAGGTTCTTCACCCAGAGTGTGGCTGGGTGCTGCAACAGCTCCCCAGGGAAGTGGTCACAGCATCAAGACTGGCCGAATTCAAGAAGCATTTGGATGATACTCTCAGGCACCTGGTGTGACTCTTGGGCCTGTCCTGTGGAGGGCCAGGAAGTAGACTTCAATGATCCTTGTGGGTCCCTTCCAGCTCAAAATAGCCCATGATTCTATGATTTATAAAGAGTTGTAGGATATTTTTTATATTCTTGTGATACAAGCTGGTCCAAATTAAATCCAATTGTACATTAAAAGATAGTAATAGGATTTGATTTTTTTGACAAATACATCGCTCTTCAAAAAGGCAGATCATTTGTTTTCTGGAATATGTTGAAAAATTGCTGGAAAAGAATCGACTCTTTTGGGAAATAATGCCTTCAAACAGCAGTTAAAAGTCTTGAGGGAAAGAAAAGATATGCACCTGAAGGCTGTCCTGTTTTTATCATACTTTTGTTGGACTAGTAAAGTAGCTTTTCTTTAAAATATTGCTTTTTTAAATCACGGCAAAGTTCATTCCAGTGTCTGAATATCATCAGGTTTGTAAGATGCTTTAGTAATCAAGACTGTCATTAAATGCTGTAATTCATTGCTATTGTGTATTTTTTTCTGTTTTCCTCTCCCTTTTCCTCCCCTATGTATGTCATAAATTACCTTAATTCCAGATATCTTATTAGAGTTATCCTTATTCATTCCTGTGCATTGTCTTTGACTTTTTCCTACTGTGACATTTTTTTCTTTTTTAACTACAGATCATTTTGTGACCTGAGCTCTTTTTGTAATAATAGAAAAAAACTGGAATCAGGGCATGCATTTTTCAAAAATTGATGCTTGAATTATTAAATACAACTCTATTCCCATGTGCAGTGAGAGACAAGTAGAAAATGGAAGCTGTCTATAATTTAATCATAGTACATACAATAATAATCAGTTGTCATTAGGATCCTGATTTTCACTGTGATGTACAGAGAAATGCCAAATTCACAACTGTGAGGTGTTGTGTGACTTACAGCTCAAATTGGGTCCTTTTTTATGCAAAACTGGACTTTTTATTTATTTCTAGTGTTAATTTCTGGTGATAGTATGTCACTCTCAACTCTCAATTGCACACAGGGAATACATGACACTAACAAGTATTATAACTTCTAAAATCCATATCTTACAAATAATTCATTTTTAATGCAAATCACAATAGATGAGCATATTTTAGAAAAGGAATCAGACACATTATTTTTATGTCTAAGTTATTCCTGTTAAATTGTAAGCTCATGCTGCTATTTTGAAATTAAATGCCACAGTCTCAGCTCTCTAATGATAGAAATTTGTTGATTATTACAGATCTTTAGGCAGCACTTAGGCACATACTGAAACAGATTGATAATGCCAACTGGATACAAACTGAAAGTGTTAAATTCTGCTGCCAGTTTCAGATGCTCTGAAACACTTCAGGAGTAGGGTTCTGGTGGCCCCAGCTTGAAGACAGTGCTAAGCACTGTACACATATAGGACAATAGGTCCGTATCTCAGCCAGCTTGCATCCAATGCGGAAAAAGAGTCCTGCTGACCAGATCAATACCCAAGTCACACTGGGCAAAGGTCAGTAACACAGTGATATGAAGATATGAAAAATTCAAAGTCTAATTATCATGGCTGTGCAACTGAAGGACTGGCAGGAAAGATGTTCATAGTCTGTTGAAGGACAAGTGAAAGTCTGCTTGTGGCACTGTGTGGAGACAGACGCGCAGCCTGGAAAACACCAGAAATAGATTTCAAACATATATAGCTTGTACTGAACATGTGGTGCTGCTAATGACTACATTTTATGTGCATGTTTTGCATGTTAATAAATTAATTAACCAAGTAAGGCACATGATGAAAATGATAATCTATATATATAGGGTTTTGTTTAAGGAACTGATTAGACATCTCTGAAGGAGAGGTGTAAGCTTGATTCAAGTTGCTGGACGCTGTGGTGCTGGTGATGATTAAGCAGCAAAGCACTCTCAATGCTTTTCAGTTGCCCTATCAGCTTTAATAAAGAAACCTGGGAGGAGAAGCAGAACTCTTCAGGCATTGTGGCTGGGGAAGGCCGAGCAAATCTGGTTCCTATGAGGGCTGGTTTCCAAGGCAGGCACTGGGACAGAGAGAAGCACCCTCTGGAAGAGCCCATGAGCCCTGTAGTACCTGGCAGGTCAGGGTAAGCCCCTGTAATGGCTTTTCTAGTGGCAACCGTAGGCATAGCCCCTCTTTTCCACCCACCACCAAACACATAGAACCTCTATAAGAAACACCTTAATGTTCCATATTGCATGTTTTGGAGGCTTGGAGCCTTTATTTTTCAGTTTTCACACTCAATAGAGTGCCCAAACCTGCACACTGAAAACGGCCACTAGCTCCTGAAGAAATTAAGAGATAACTACTTTTCAGACTTGCAGAGTTTTCCCATTCAGTTGAAGAGCTCTATTTGAGACTACCTGAATAACATACAAAAATCCCCTGTCAGATTCAAGACTGCAACCCACTGCTAACATACAATGGCAATGACAATACACTGCTTGCACAGGAGCTTAATTGCTGACAATTTCACAGCCAATTTTGCCACAAGTAACAAACTTTCAGTACAAAAGGGTCTTGTAAGGCCTTAGCTCTCAAACTGATGCCATGAAATGAGACTTGCGGGTTTTATGTAATTGAAATAATGATTTCAGGCTGTCATAGTTGCAAGCATGTTTCTGAATGCCTGACTCAGGTGCACCTCGTGGGTTCAGAAGCCAAAATGGAGACCAGTTTCCAACAGATGTGCCGACCCTTTTGCCAATGTCATGTACCTGAGCATCTTTTTCTCTCCCTTACTAGAGAAAACAGTGGTCTGAATTCTTAATAATGCTTTGATCCAGCACTAAAATTCCTTACCGTTCAGACTGAACTGACCAAGTCCAGTGTCTAGAAGGAACCAGCACATTTCACTCAAGTCTGCTGTGAGAAAGAATTTTTCCTCAATAAAGCAGAGAAATGATTCCATGCCTACTTCGTTTTTATTTAATGGATTTCCCATGGTATTCACCTACTGAATTATACATGTAAGATGTGCAATCACAAATTTTTTGAAAAGTTACAATTTTTTGAATTTGCTTTCTCTTTTCTATTATAATTATAAGGGCCATCTAATGCATTTGGTAATGTAAAAGTTTTGAACCACCTTTAGTGACAGCATAGTTAAATCTTGTAGGCAAAACTTGGTCTCTGCACCACTCCAGACTTTCTCTGCTTATAAGGAAGAGAATATTCACTAGTCAAAAGACAAATATGCAAGCATTTCACTTCTGGGAAAAAATAAAAATTCAGGATATGGTATCAAGAAATAGCCCTCTCTCTTTCATCTTTGTTTTTACACCTGTCACACAGGACTAAATACTGATTCTGTGCTCATCCATCATATGTTGCCTGTTTCTGAGAGCAGGAAAAATGGCTCTAGATTTAAAAGGTTCTATGCTAACTTTTTCCACAGTAATTGGAAACTGAATATACTGTGATAAGCCTTGTAGAACAAACCTCCAATGGGTCCCGGAGAGTGGCAGCAACAGAAGAGAGCATCTGTGGAGAATTAAATATGCTAAACACCATGAGAGCACTAACACAATATTTAAGGGCACCTCATCTCACTGTTCCCCACATGAAGGGAATCATCCCTTTCATACCCTCAGTCCAACTGCAGGAGTGTTACAAACTCATGAAAGGGCTGAATCCCTAGTTCAGTCATCCAGATCATCTTGATTCAGCTCAGATGTCCCCTGTGTGGAGCATTTTGACTAAAGCTCTCACTCTGCCCAGAGGCTGCTTAATCACAGCTTCTGAGACCCAGCCTGCATAACCTTGCAGACCTACCTCTGTTATCAGTTCTGTGCTTTATTTCTAGAAAGTTTAGGCCAGGTGGAAAAGTCTGGCTGTTGTTTTGTTCATGGAAAAAGAGACAAGAAGAAAAGTTGTCACTACTACATGCCATAATAAACACCTCATTTTTTTGGCTTCCAGTTGTGTCGAGTAAGACTTTACAACACCTTTAACAGTCAATGACCTCTCAGAACTTTTGCTACTCTGTAGACACTGAACCAGGAAAACTTTTTTATACAATCCAAGCTCATGCTTATTTTAAGGTGTCCTCACACACTTCTGGAGCATAGTGTTTTCTCCAAAGCCATGTTCAGAGCAGGGAAGAGTATTTGGAAAACCAATAAGACCATCTGATACCTTATAATCTATATTTTCTATAAACTAAAAATCAACACCTGAAACATATGGCAATTCCAAGTCAAATTGTTGACCAATATTTTGAAAAACTAATTAACCATTTTCTTCAGTGATGTGGAATTCACTAGCACGAAACAGCAGGTAGGACACCTGATGGAACCCACACCTTTCTCGTCTTGCTAAAAGGCAATGGGCACAGCAAAGAGGAGAAATGCCACAAGCCTATAAAACTGAAAGAAAACTCAGAAAAAAACAGTCAAGTTCAAAAGCTGGTTGATTGTACTTTGTATTCGGGAGCCCAACTTGAAATCTAGCAAGTGTTTGCGATTTTCAGGAAGCCCCAAACTCACTTTCCAGAGACCAGCTCTGTAGGGCAAGGCATACTGGGACTTCCTTGTCCATTCAAATTCCTTTGAAAAGTATCAGCCAAAGTTGGTCTGAGTTTTTCTAGCTCTTAACAAAGCTGACAAGCTGTCAGTTGCTCTTCTGGTGAGATATATTGTAGGATGATTTGGGATTGACTTTTCCTGAAACCCAAATCAGTCTCCAGCAATGAATTATATAAAACTGTTAAACCAGAGCTTGTATAACTAGTGTGTAACTATTAAGTTGTGTAACATGCAGAACAGTTACATCATCCTATTTTGCATCTGCCTTTTTCGATTTTATGCAATTAAAGACAGTGGCATGAAAAGACCATCAAATAGGTACAGGACAAGTAATGATAAAGGGTTTTATAGCGATGCTTCTGGGAAGAGTATGTTTCCCACACAGAAATTACACAACTCATTCCTAGAAGTGACAATAAAATATTTATTCCTCTCCTTCCCCACCCTTTCTTATCTACACACACTAGCACAAATTTGGATAAATGTATTTTATCACATGTTCAGAATTGGAGCTTGTTTGTCATTCACCTTGTTTATTAACTATTCTGTATTTGTGTGAGGCTTCTGACAGCTTCATATATGTATATAAATATATGTAATTTTTTTCTTTATCCTATCCCTTTGTTAGGTATCAGAAAAAAACAGTTTTAAAATATTTTAGGTCAGATCTGGAAATATTCACTGCTAAGTCATGCTGTTCTAAACATACTGTCTTGTAAAAGCATAACTGGAAACTTGAGGATTATTTCATTAGACTACTGGGATTCCAGTCTCTCCCAAAACTTTTAAAGCATTTGCAATAAACCTCCCAGCTAGAGAGTCATCAGTCACATAATCAAAACATGCATTTTTAGAGATAATTCTTTTAATCTATTTTGAAGTTTTGCCTTTCACAAAAGAGAGCACAGGACGATCTAGTAAGGCAGAACAGAAACAGCCAAACTGCACTGCAGTTTTTGTAGGGATTTCTCGGATCAGAGCAGGCAAGCAGAGTTCTAACACACAGTCTGCCTATGTAGTAACGAATCATGGTTTCTCTCTCTCACAGAGCACTCCAGATTTACAGGCTAAATGCTTTTTTCTTTGTCTACCCACGTCCCCCCTGCCCAAAGAGGAAATAAGAGCCACAAAATTAAAAGGGGGTTTCTTGATCAGAACAATGACAAAACCAAAACTGAGAGCGTAAAGTCACAAACTGACAGCATAAATCACACAACAAAATCCAAGAAAGGATTAGATATTTAGGCACAATATTTCTAACACATATTGTTTAAAGATAGTCCAAAACATTTAACTGAAAGATCTAGGCAAAAAAAACTAAACTTGTGGCTTAAACTAGTTCCTGTGTGTAAGAAGTTAGGATGGCCCTTAATGCATGGGGAAAATTTTTACTGTAGCTGTTTGTTGGAGTTTATGGAATTGTATTCTTCAGTCAATGCTGCTGGTCACTGGCTATTGGCAATTTCAATATACATATTCTGTTGTTATATTGATAAAATATTATAGTTTCACAAACTGAAAAGAAAAAGTGCTACCTAAACAAATTAACAAAGCTGAAAAAAGCTTAAACAGTATTTCTTAGTTACGCTATTAGATTATGTGTGGTACTGGTGAATTCCTCTGAGGTGGCTCATAAACATGAGACAAAGACTTTGCCTCCTATAAAGTCTGAAAGTTGTAGGTGCCGCCTTCTGTAAATATTAATAATGGCTGCGGAGAGAGTGCCACAAGCAAAAGGCACTCGGCCACTCGGAGCTTACCCAACAAAACCCTCACTACCACAGAGACTATTGCTTGATTCTCTTTAAGATTGCAAACGTAAGGAATTTTTCTATATATTCCACAACAAAATGCGGTTTAAAGACTGCAGTTACTTTTACATTGCTACTTGCATTCTGAATGTAGGATTTAAATATTTTTTGCAGCAGTTGGGAAAGCTTTGGTGGGCTTTAGAGCAATTGCAGTGACTGACCCAACCCAAAGTACATGCTTATCCCAGTCAGTCTTCTCTAACCACATTCTAAAATGCACTCTTCAATTGTAAACTAGTTCAAATGAGATTCCTATAATCTCTTTGACAAATTAAAAATAAATGAATAATGAAACTTTTCATTCACTGTAAAAGAAAACATCCTAAACTCTGCTAACAACCTGACAGTCTGAGTGAGTTCCCAGCAGAGACCCCTTGTGCCTTGGTTCCCTGGGTAACAAGGACACAGGTTTGGGAATGGAGCACAAACCTGCCAGGAACAACACTGGAGCCTTTCCACTTTTTTGTTGCTCTGTCACTTCAAAATATCTCATGAGCGTCCCTTGTCTCAAACAGTGGCTTGAAAGAGGCAGAAATTGCCTTGTGTGCACTCCCCTTTTAATCCAGGGCAGATCAGTGACTGTTTCTACATCCTGACTGAAGCAAGTGGTGTTTTTTCTCCA
Source organism: Sclerurus mexicanus (assembly GCA_013396755.1). NCBI lineage: Eukaryota > Metazoa > Chordata > Aves > Passeriformes > Furnariidae > Sclerurus > Sclerurus mexicanus. The sequence goes on along the minus strand of VWZF01001527.1, from coordinate 1,603,569 downwards.
AGTTCTAGCAGACAATGGTCCCATCACTGAACCTGGCACAGCACATGTCACACAGAGCTGGGAGCGGGCACACCACTGGAGCAGGTTAGAAACTGGCTGCCTCGGTCACCGAAGGAGCACAATTACTTAATGACAGCAATTTACCCGTTTTACAGTTTGCAGTGCCAAGGAAATATCGCTTGTGACAGTGGAAACAAATCAAGCCTGAAGTGGTTATTCAGCACAGAAAATCAGAGCTAGTTCTTCTAACACTGAAAATCATGGCATTTATTTCAGTGCTTGATTCGTGTTTTGGATGCTCAGTTCTAAGTAGATTAGCTGAAAAGTTTGGGACACCAATCCTTGCAAATAACCAGAAGTTATAGATTAAACTGTCTTTGCTTCTTCCGGTTATTAACTTGATGCTAGTTTTTTTCTAATGATTATTCCCTGTATGCCACTAGTCTTCCAACTGTGAGAGTTGTTTATTGGTGCTTTTTTCCTAAGCAACCCTGCTAGTCCCCTACTGAAAGATCATGCATAAGCACGGGGCTATCGAAGCTGGCTCAAGTCTTTCAGTGCACAAGGAGAGGACATTAAGAAAGAAAAGAGTTATTGAAACCACTCAAGGCTAGATTAATATCTTCACCTTTCCACATTAAGTGAGTGCTTTTCAATTTTGTATAATCATCTGTTGCAATAGGAGTTTGTGGACAGGAAAAAATATTACTTTTTTCTATTTAAAATCACTTAAGGAGAAAAGACAGGAAGGGATTTGGTTTAACAGGTAACGAACTCAAAACAATCTTCAGGAATAACGTCACTAGAGTACAGGAGGGGAAATCCCAGTTATATGTCTTTTTCCCTGTTTATGCACAGCTGCATTGATGATTTCTCAGGGTTAAAGGAAACGAATGAGAGTCAAAATGTGAAAGAATCAGTAATTAAACTAGGGAGTTGTTTTTTGACTAAAAAAATTAATTAGCCCAAAACCTAATACTAAAAGGTTTTTACAGTCAAATAGGTTTCAGACCAAAAAACACTAGAAATCTATCACTGCTTTCTGACCTACTTTCCATGGTCATAGCTAATTCGATCTTCTTGCCTTTCATATCTCTCTGTCTCTGCCAACAGACAGATGAGCAGTGGAAGAACAGAAGAGGCAGGTTGGGTTAAGAGGCCAGATCAAGACAAATCATAGCAAAGAAGAGACTGGAAGATTTCAGAGACCTCCTCCCTAAATAAGCAGACAATTACTCTTATTAGGATTAAGTTAAAGGACATTATCACAAATATAGTATTTCTCATAAATCACCAGAAAGAGTCCATGTAAATGATCTAAGTGAGGATAATGTAATGCCCGAAGCAATTATTTTACCACTTACAGTTTCAAATCCAAATCCTACAAAAAGTTAAACAAGGAAATTGAATAAACAGTAGAGCTATTGAAAAAAAACCCAAAACACCACAAATTGGGGGGGGTGGGGGTGTGTGTGTGTGTGGAAGTAGAGTACCTCAGGCACTTGCTACAAGAATTATTGTTATTTTTGTTTAAGAGCTATGTATTTGTTTTGAAACAGAAACAATTTATAAGATGTAAAACCATCTTATAAACCCAGAAATCATACATTGCATTTCAATTCAGCTACCTCACTTGACCTGAACAACATAAAAGAATGCTTCACAAGCTAATTGGATTTTTTTGCCCCCAAGAAAGTTTTCATGTGTCCCAATTTCTATCCTGAGTCCTCCCACATCAATTTTATTCTGATTTTCTAAGTAACTGAGGTTTATGTAACAGTACTGTCAATTGTCATTTGTACTCTACTTCTTCTAATAGCTTTTCATCCCATTGACCACTTTAAAATAGATTGCAAGAAGACCAAAAATTTCTAGAAATACGTCTGCTAAATGAGAGCTGCTTGAAAAAGGCAGACCAAGTTTCATATCCCTCTTTAAAGCAAGGCAGTGTAAGTCCAGCAGTTTCCTGTTTTACAGGCACTGTATACAAGGACTAAGCCAGCCTCTGCATGCACCACTACATGCCCAGCCAAACATGGAAATGATTTAGGAGCTAGGAGACAAACAGGGGGAGAGGACTGGAATAACAGCACATCAGCATGTTCTGTGAAATGAGAGAGAATTAAGACACTGATCAGCTGAAAGCTGCTCTCCACCAGTACTGTCCATGTGCAATTTTCCCCCCTCACATTTTTCAATGTAGCCCCCAAAATGATGTAGTCTTTATTTGCACACTCCTAATTAAATATTAATAAACTGGTGGTACATGCTACATGAAAGAGATCCAGTGTGTAAAATTCAGATCCTAGGAGGGTTCAAAGAGAGGTACCTGATATCTAGTAACAAGGCCTCAATTCTGAGGATTTGCATCCTCTGACCTTGGCCCAAGTGTAAAACAGGCCACCAGCTGCACTGATCCGTGTCTCCAGTTCCTAAGGGCAACTATCATGTCTTTTCATGTTTGCTTCTAATAAACACAAAACACATTGCCTATAGGGATTAATTGCCTTTTTGAGATGAGCAGTCTATTCCTCACTGGAAATTATACTTGGACTGAGACAGATGTAAAAGTGGGAGTCGTGCTGAGTTTCTCAAAGAGCATGCAGATGTCTTCTCAGTCCCATGTTGTATGTACATCTCCATAATCCTGTTTTGAAGAATGTGTTGATTTCTATTTTTTCAGCCTTAAAGAGCTAACTGGATTTTGTGGATTTCAGTTATGAACATGGAAACCTACAGGGCAAGTTTCAATCAACTGTCCCAAGCTCTACCCTCTTATGCCAAGTTTTTTAGCAGAGCTGCATGCTCACCACTGCCATGAAATGACAGCACCTGTACTATTGCTTTTATAGTTTTGCAGAAATTAATTTTATTTGTTTGGTTTTGCCTGCAAATTTCCATTTCAGAAAGCCATTAATATTGAAAATAAAAAATGTTCTCAAAATGCCACTCTATTATTTGCTAAAATCCCTTAGGAAAACAAAAGCAAACAAACAACAACAAAAAAAAGTCATATAAAAAACCTAAATAAATCTGTGGAACAAAAAAAATTACTAATTTCAGTGAAAGACTTTTTTTTCAGTTGGAAAATACTGTGATGATTATGATGAATTTTCAGCCAACTCCAGATGACAAGAGAGAAAGCAGAAATACAGAGGTTGTTCAGCTCCATGGTTAAAGGTGTAATACAGCTAGATTAAATACACTTGGCTCCACAATTTTATAATCACAAATGTGAAAAGAATAATTCCTCGGAAGACGACAGAACTAGATATATTACTTTTTTTATTTAATCTATAACTTTAAAATATAATTACTGTATTCTGCAATGTTCTGGCCACACAGAGAACAGGAAAGGAGGACCTAATTCCAGTGCAACTTTCAGTTTCAGACTTGCTAATAAAATGTTTTTCTTTCAATTTGTGTATAACACTGCTATAGATTTTCTTTCTTAATAGATATTTTGTCAGAAAATAAAGTAAAAATATCTGGAAATACTTTTGATAACATATTAAAATAGTTAACAGGAAGTGAGCAATTTACTATAAATGTTTTAATGTTTTTAAAATATTATTTCATTATACCATGGAAGATTAATATACTTAAAAAGATAGTGAAGTGCCAATCATTTAGGCAGTGAAACTTTCTAAGTCATCTAGTAAATCTAATTTAATGTGTGTGGGCTTTTGCTTTTATTACATTTCTTTTTTTTTTTTTTTTTTACTTACAGCTACCTGAGCTGTGAGGTAGAAGTGTAGGGGATATTGATAACATATTATATGGCCCAGTGATTACAATTTTATCTACATTGAGTAACCAGCTGATACTAAAAGGGATTTAGTTATTGTGAGTACAGTTGTTCACACACATTTGCAGAATACCAGCTTGCAGCACAGTGCTCTGTTTCAAACTTCTAGAAAAGCAGGTTCAACTAGGGCAAGATATGAAACACATATAAAAGAAAGAAAGTTCACCTTTGAAAAAAAGTCTTTAAAAGCGCTTCTTAACCCAAAGATGTTTTTTCCTTGCTGGTTTTCAGAAACAATGATTATTTTATAATTTTCTGCTTCTATCTTTTTTCAAACCTTTGAAGCCATGCTTTTGTAAGAATGAATAAAAAATTCTTCCCTCAGGATAACAGGAAGAACTCTGTTATGTAGTAAAAGTACGAAGTTCAAGCTCAGAAAAATATGACAGATGTTTATACATTTATAATATTTTATCTTCTACCTTATAGGGACTAAAAATACCCTCAGAGGTCTTTCATCTTTTTAAACAACAGAAATTGTTCACATACTATAATATTGTCTCAGTGGTCTCTTAAAAGCGTTTTAGAACTTGTGTTGTAGTTAAAAATTACACATACTTTTTGTAAGAACATAATAAAACATTTAGTACAAAATTCTATAGTTCTCTACTGAAAGGAATTAGGAATCTTCAAAGGTCAGCTATAAATAGCTTTTCTAATGCCTTTGTGACTGAAAAGAGCTGCATAATAATGAGCATAATCTTTGTCCAGATTTTCTTTTTCAAGGAAATCACAATTTGGTAATTTCTACTTGTTCAATTGGTTACTCTACCTCTCTTCATTACAGATACTCTGCAAGGTTCATCCCTTCATAGCAATGGAGAAAAAATAAACCTGTTTGAAAGGGGTAGCTGGCATCCTTGCAAAGTGGACTAAGAGTCTCTCTTAAGAACAGACTTCAGGAGGACAAAGTTCAGGGAAGAAAATCAGTTACCTTTCAGTGTGTGAAGCAAAGTGAAATGATTCTGCATGAATATAGAGAAACACATGAAAACCAGATTAACAGGTAGGATCGTTGTTGTCATTGTTTCCTTAGATGGGTCTCATCCATAGTTGTTTCCAACACCAGAATAGATGCAAAATAAGTCCTGAAGGGCAAAAGAAGGTCTACTGATGTATGTTTCACAATTACAGACTTCAGCAGTTTTCACATTAGATTTATAATAATATGAATGGATAGTGAGGACATTGCAGAGTTCTCATCCAAGTGCATCTTGTCTGCCATTTTAAGAGATCTCATGGAGTATGCCTTTCTTTGTTTATTTAGTGCTATCCTTACTGCAATAAATCAAAAATTCACTGAAATATCAGTGGAATAAACCAGTAAGGACTATGCTAAATACAAGAATTCCTAATATCTAGGGTTTGGGGTTGTTTCGGGGGTTTTAATTAACATCCCTTTCTTGATATGGAGTGTAAAAATGTTATTTACTTCACAGAAACTCTCAGAGAGAGAGATATACTGACCTTTGTGGAATAAAAAAGGCGTACTGCAATGGAACTAGCCAGTAATCTTACTATTTCATCCTACTTGGGCTTTCCTGCAAAGCAAAAATTCGTTGGGAAATACAGGTATAAATATTCTATGCATTTTCTCTATCTCTCAAATAAACACATATATATCCTGTGTCCTTACGTAAGATAACTATCACCACAAGACAAAATACTCCTAGATCTTTTTTGATGACTCAAAAAGAACACTCCTGATGGTGTTTATAACAAAAAAAAAAAAAAAGAAAAATGAAGAACTTATGAAGGTAAAAGTGACAGAATTAGGATCCTCAGTGTTATTTAAGCTGACACACTTAAAACAGTTCACTTAGTCTGTATGTGAAGACATGGAAGAACATCACTTTTTATGCCTCAACTACTTAGCCTTTAGACCCCCCAGGATACCAGAGTCTCTTTTATGGCACTGGGTTGGACTTCTCAGAAAATAGGTGTCACCCTTCCAGTGGTTATGATACGCACATTTGACAGCAACCAAATAAGGAAAGACAAGAATTCAATCTTGTCCCTTCAGTGCGACTCAAATCTAGACAGAAGAATAGGACTGATTGCTTTTTCCCCCCCCAGAAATAGTAGCACAGGTAGACCCAAAAATCTTGCTTTTGGTGGTCTACTAGCAATAAGTGGTGCTCAAAGGCTGTGTAATGAGCCAGATATCAGCTTCAACAACCTGCCCAAGGAATAGCAGGAATATAGAGCTAGAAGCAAGATAACACATGTCAAAATAACATGCAGTGCAAGCATTGTAAGGGCCGAGTGATTACTGACCACCCCATGATGCCAAATACAGAAAGGAAACAGAGCTACAAGTGAATGATCCCGAACTACAGCCAAAACTCTGGACACATAAAAAACAACCAAGGAAGTGCAAAATACTGCTTAAGTTTTTAAATACAAACAATGGGGTCTACAAAGTAAACAGACTAACTGTTCCTCTTTTTCCAAAGACAACTTTGAGGCATTTGGTTCATGCAGCTGTTACAGAAATCTGAAGATTATTTCAATGTCAAGAAACTGTAAGGAATGGAAAAGAGTAGTAATTTTAAAAAAGTATTAAATACTCATGTTTCCAGTGCTCATGTCAATGCAGCGGTAATTCATTCCATCTGAACTGTTGCAATCACGAATGCAACATGACTCTATGTCATGATTCCCCAGTTAGTTTAATTCAGTTTAGATCCACAATACTGCTGAAGGAGTTAAGCCCGTCTCCTTTCACCCCTTTCCAGTTCCTGTCCCCCGTCTTGTGCTAGCAGTAGCACTGAGCAAAACACATGGTGCACCTGACAGACCTCATCTCCATGAAAATTACAGTTGGGAGTTTAGTTTCTCTAACCAGACCATTGCCAGATCCAGTTCACCCTGCAACAACATGGATGTTCATGTCTGCTCAAGGGAGGGGGCAAGAATAAACAACTAAAGCCATGCCCTTCAGTAGCAGCAATGATTTATACCAGTTGAACTGCTGTCAGACCCCAGGTAATGGTTCCCACAGGAAACTTCAAAATGGAGCAAAGAGACCGTTGCCTATTGCAATCTTGCATAGGAGAAGTGACAGTGATTCCTCAGCTACCTCTCACAGTTTCATTTTCTACCTGGCACTTCATATATTTTTCTGTTCTTTAAGCAATTCAGTTGCAGTAATAATAGTTATTCAAGCCTAATTAACTAATTAACTAATGAGAATAATTGTCTATTGTCATCTTTATTAAAGCCCTCTTTTTTTAAAAAAAAAGTCATGCTTCTTACAATACTTCTTTCCCCTAAGTTGAATAGGACGACTTTATTTCATAGTGTCTGCTAGAATAGGATGCTGGTTTAATAATTATGGATTAAATCTCTGTACAAATTAAATCAAAAGCATCTCTCATATTGAATTGCCACTTCAATTAGCCCATTGCCATTCAAATGCAGGAATTCTCCTAGAAGAACTCCAAGCCACTATTGTTTTCTGTCTAGGAATCAGAGTCCTTACTTGCATTGTAACTTCCCTGGGTCCATGCAGATTTTACAGTGCCTCTGCCCTGCTGTGAAGGGAGTTGTATTTTCCACCCCACGAGCACACAGATCTTTCCTCACAGCCCTTAGACTAATTTAAGGACACGTGGAGAACTTGGCAGAGACTATTGCAGTGCAGTGAATGGAACCACTGTAGTTAGTAAGGGTTTCATGAACAAGTCCATATTACAGTGTCATAACACAAATATATAATTAATTAACTAAATAATGAAAGGGAAACATAAAAACAGTTTCTGATGCCTGGGGAATTACAGAGTCTAAAGCTCAAACAGCAGCTTTAAATAAATATTTCTTGGTTTTTGTTAAGACAGGTTGCTTTATATGAATACACATTTAATATTAAAATCAATTATAACGTATATTGGATTTTGTGGTTATAACTCATATTTTCTGCTTTATGTGTCACTCACTCATTAGTTTCCTAAATAACAGAGAACACACTTAGTCAGTTGGCATTTTCCAGTGTTTTAATTGCCTGCTGTGATATAATTATTGTGACATTTTGGGATGTTTTTAACATCCTGAATTAAATATTCTGACATCCCACAGAGCACTTCATGAAAACAGTCAAACTGTATTCAAGTCATTAGGAGCCTACAGTTGTCCTTTAATATTAAAATTATTTTTGACACAAAAAATGCAGATAAAATTAAAGTGTTTAAGAACTTATAACTTATGTCAGTTTTCATCTTTAAAATTTTAAAATAGTTAGAATAATGGGCAAAGATGGAGCTTAAAATACCACATTAATTTGTATTTATTTTCCTTTATTTAAAATAGCTATTAAAGAATGCTACATATGAAATCTGATCTACAAAGCTTAATTTTTGGTGAATTTTCACAGCAAAATATGCTACAATTATTTTAAAGGATAAAATAAATAATTTATTCTAATTCATCTTTCACAATAGCTGTGTAATACCTTATATCTTTTAAAATTATTTTACTTACCACAGAAATAGTTTATGATGCAACATAAAATGCTTTGACTTCCAGATTAGACTTCACTTCTGCAAACATTAGTTATTTAGTGGATTAAACAATTAGAATAATATAAAATGTTGTGAATTAGTTCTTAACAATGTGCAAGAATTCCGAAGGTACATAATAAGCAGCCATTTCTCTCTCTTGGTTTTTTCAGCCTTGTTTTGCAAACACTTTAAAAGTTTCCTGGTATGCACTAGGACAGTGTAGAGGAGGGTTTGGGAGCCACAGAGACAATCAAGTCAGCTTCACTGAGCCCTCCCAGCCCCGCTGTCTCTACCACCACTGCTGTAGAAACACGTAGGTCTAGAAATGGGAGTCAGGGCGGACGGAGGGTGCTGTTGCACACTGAGAGTCTCCAGTTTACACGTGGTCCCTAATAATTCATGTGCTGGTTTCTGCAAGCACTATACTAAACTGCACTACAGCCACACTGGAAAACCACACATAACCTGTTACTTCACTTACCCATGCGAGAGTGTGGCTCTAAGACACAAATTGTGAGAGTCGATATTTTACTATACACTTACTGTTTCAGTTATACTTAGCACTGATATCCCAAAAACTCAAGCAAAATCCTCAATTCATATTCTGACATTTTAAGTACTAAATAATGATTTCTTTTTACCGTAACTGTAAATTTAGTTACACTATGACATTAATCGTTTAAATTTCAAAAGGTTGCATGCATTTTTCTGTGATACAGTTTAGAAAGAAATGCAACCCTGTAACACTGAAGTAATATTCCACAAGTTTTAAATGTAATTATGTATGTTTATACAATAAATAGATTGAGTTATTGAGTGACCAAGGTCTACACAAGATGAGTGACAAGACTTTATAACTTGTGAAGAAGACAGAACAGAAACGAGAGATGAGGAAGCAACTCTATACTACGGCGGCACCAATTTAATAGCATAATATAGAATAGAGAAAGTGAAGTTCTTTCTATTTCTTAGACACAATACAGAAAAAAGTCTTCTAAATCAAATCAATTATCTGATACAAGTGAAGAAGATGACAGTATTACTGAGCATGGCACGTGAAAAATTAATGTCCATCGTAACTTTAGTGAGAACCTGGAGAGAGAGATAATGGAGATACAACCAGGGGAGAAATCTGCAGCAAGGATGTTACTTTTATATATATGATTACCTGTCTCTTCTGAGTTATAGCTTTACTTATGTGAGTACTTATTTACTTTATATCTTTCTGATGATTCATATTGACTTGAGCATGCCCTAGTGTACTTACGACAATAAAATTCACTGAAACAATCCCAATTATATGATCAAAATCTTCAATAACCTAGCTGACATTTAATGCTGACACACTGTCCACACATCAGATTTCTATGCAGACTTGAGCACCTTTTTCTGTTTAAATCATCTCTTCACTTTTTATATGTCTTTAAAACAATTTAAATGGCCTAATTATAATTCCAAACAGCAGATGTGGGGTTTAAAAGCCATAGGGTTTGCACTAACAGGATATCTGAGCAAATATCCTGTTATGTGAAATGAGCTCTCTTGCCAATTATCAAGGATATGGAACCAAGAAATAAGAGATCAAAAATAACATTAAAATTAAGTTCACAAAAACTCTGTTTGTATTTATAAACATGAGCAGATCAACACTGGTCTTATTTTATCCTATTTCTGAACCACTTTTTAATATGTTGTAAGACCATGAATGAGACCAAGTGCAAGGTACTGCATCTGGGTCAGGGCAATCCAAAGCACAAATGCAGACTGGATGGAGAATGGATTGAGAGCAGCTCTGAGGAGAAAGACTTGGGAGTATTGGCTGATGAGAAGCTCAGCATGACCTGGCAATGTGGGCTTTCAGCCCAGAAAGTCAACCACATCCTGGGCTGCATCAAAAGCAGTGTGGCCATCAGGTCAAAAGAACTCTTCCATGCCAGAAGAAAGATTTTAAAAAAACTTTCAAAAAAGTTTTATGGGATTTTCTTTTTCTTGCAGGAATATCTGCTAAGTATTTTTGTGTTTATATGCTGAAAGATACTAAAAGACCATCTCATCATCATCCTTTGCTATAAAATAAGTATCCATTTAACAAAAAAATCCTTATTGCCCTAGTCATCAAATTCATTACTTGCTCTGAGATAGTATGGAGTTACTGTCATACATTTACTCACATAGTTCTTTCTGATATATCAAAGTGACACCTGAGGTCCTGAGTAAAATCATGCTCATGTTTCAATACTATCAACAAGATATTTTGTTATTAATAAATTGGATCATTATCTTTACTGAAGGAATATTATATTACATTAACATTTTAGTTCAGTCAAAGGTTACTGTTCTCAAGCATGTCTCCCATTCAGTGCCACGTACTATGCTCCACTTCACATTATGGAACTGGTTTAGAGCGCAAAAGCTGCACTATTTTCAGATAAAACTAAGCTAGAAGGTTCCACAAGCACAGGCAAGAGTATCCATTCCTGGCCAGACAACTAAGCCAGGGGCCAGACCACAGCAAGACTAAAGTAAACCTCCAAAAAATATAAATAATAGGAATGTAAGACACGATCACCAGTGCACCACTTTACAGGTTTGATGAGCAAAACCACTTGCTGATATGAACACAGCCTTTCTGTCCAGAAAAGTGCTATAGGAGGTTTGATGTTTAAATGCACAAATCACTCAAACCCAAGATTTTTAAGAGAAATCATAAGCACTATGGTGACTGAAACAGATGGCAGGAAATTTTTCTCTTCTTATGAGGTATATAATAATTTATTGGAACACTAACTCCTCCCTTGCCAGTGGTTCACCTTCTAACTCTCTGGGTTTCCCAAAATATCCAGTGATAAGCCATCCTTGAGACTTAAGCTTCCAAGTTATCTCTGACAAATCCTTCTTGATAATGCATCTTCACCTCTTAAATAACAAACTCAACAAGGTGATCCAGAATCCACTCTTAGCTCCATCAGCAGGGATTTATTATGGATATTCTCAAGAAATATCTATAATCATGAACCTGTGGGTGATCTGGGGAGAAGGTGCCTTCTATCCATACTACTGACACTGTGACATGCAGAAAGGAATTTGTGATAATTTGGTTAAGAAAGAGACAGCCCAACCTTAATTTATCGACTGGGATATTTCTGTTAAAGACAGGAAGACTCAATAACAGTCTGCAGGTAGTTGTAGCTGCCATTACAGAAAGGGATCCCTAGCACAGGTTTAGAAAATACATTACAATTGCATTTTGTCAGGGGCCTAATCTATAGTAAGTATTGGGTATGCTCTGAGAATACCTCCCAGATGAAATTGTTTAAAGGATTTGGTGGATAAATGGTTCCCAGATTGCTGCCAGACTGAGGTAGAGCATAGGAAAACTGCAAGCAGCCTTGGACATGCACAAAAACAAGAGTCTAGACATATTTAAAGGCAAAGAAACAAAGAAAGTAGAGTGTATGTAGAATGAAACAGCTACTAAGGTCTTTTTGGATCATTCTTTAGGCTTCATGATCATAAGTCTTTCATTTGATCTACTGATTCCTCTGATTTTGAGGTGTATTAGTACTTTCCCTACAACAGAAATAGCAGGACCTTGGAAAAACTAAAGAGAGGCAACTGCTCTGCAGAAACTAGAGCAGACGAACAGAAGGAATCATCTGCCTTGCAAGATTTAGCAAGACAGCCCGAGCACTGGAAGCAAGTCAGCGAGTTCCCTCTGAGTGTTCAGCAGCTGCAGTTACAGACCATTTCCAGCTCCCGAGCACACCTCTGTAGACTAGCTCAGATAGATGTGTGTTCTGCTGCAGTCAACAGGCGTAGCATAAAATCAATCCAGCAAAGAAGTTTTGGTATGCACTTAAGTTCATAATTAGGAAAGTGGGTAAGTGGATGCTTGAAGTTAATCACGTACTTAAGTGCTTTCCTGAAATAGAGCCATATGCTGATATAACCGATAACTATATCTTTATGTAGACTCCATTTTATAATTCTGTACAGGAGCAGAGAAGGAAAGTATTCAGGTTAAAGGAAGGGGAATGAAGTTGAGTAAATTCTATTCATGCTAGTTTTGTTGGCTTTTTTCAATGCTGTCATACCAGTTTGACCTTTATTTAGAAATCTGTTTGATTTTTGTAATTTGAGATTAATGTTTCTAAGCAATAGCCTATTTGTACAAAAACATTTCTTCATTTCCCCTTTGCTTTTTATTTTCCCTCATATTATAACAATTTGTACCATTTCTTACCTCTCTTGCTAAATAGATACGGTTGTTAGGTTTGCAGTAATTCCAACTATAACTGTTCAGTGTATACAGCAGAGAGCTGTTTCCTGTCCCTCACCCTGGTGAACAGCTTTCTGAGTAAATATTTACAAAGAAATAATTTCAGTGCAGTTTAATTAAAATGTTAATTTTTAAAGAATTGGAAATACATAAAGTTGATATTATTAAAGCAAATTTGAAAAATCAAAACAAATAAGAAAACATGAGCTAGAATTAATATAATCCTATGGCTCATCATAAACAACAGGACATTTATTCTTGAAATTCAATACAAAACATTTTGGGTTTACTGAATTCATACAAAACCACTTCCACACTGTTGTGTTTACTAAACATTCACCAACATGTCATAAAAAGTGGAAAAAATATTGTTAGCTATTGTGAAAAACTCCCAGGTTTTCATAAATACAATTTATTCTGCTCACACCAGAATTGAGCCAGATGCAGTTATAACATCAGCAAGGGCACCAGTTAGTCCAAAGTTTGATCTTTGCTTTCTGAAAATTGTTGTTCAGGTTGTTAAATACTCATTGCATTTCATTCAGGGGTAGGAAACTATCCTTTACATATTATATTTCAGATTTGGTGTTGCACTTTTCTCCAGAGCAAAAAGACACTGCATATAGTCTCAATCTTGCATAGTTTAAAGAAAGCTTTACTAAAAATTCACCTATGAGAAGTGACAAGAAATGGTCAGAAGATGACAAAAGAAAAAATTATTTTGCAGATATAGAGATGAGAAATGAAACAAGAACAAAAATATCTTTATTTTTTACCTGCAGTCAAGCAAAAGGGATGGAATTTTTTGAATTCTCAGATGGAATTTTTGGAAAAGCAAACACTTGTCCATATAAGTTTTCTTGCAGGATCAAGGCTTTAAGTTAGACAAAAAAGGAACTCAAATTCAGCCAGGACATTAGTTCAGTTTCCCCTTTTTTTAAAGATCAAAATTCACTCAAAGATGCTATCAATTTATAATCCCTTAAAAGAAGTTATTTTGGACAAATAATAATGAAATAGTACAAACTATTCCTGTAACTAGAGCAAATTCAGAAATATTGGGACATATATTTAAAAAATAGTCTGAGAACAAATCTGTCCCCTACCTGCTAAGCCCCTAGAGACTGTGAGCTTCCTTGAAGTCCACGTTTCTTATCCAGAAATTTCCCAAACTGAATACACTCTGTACAACCTCCTCAACGAAGGCAACTCCTTTCTATTCCAAGACTTAACTATTTGAGCATTAATGCTACTGTAACTTAACCCTCTTTTACAATTTTTTTTTCCTGTAGAAATTCACCATGTCCTCTTCCTCAGACTCCTTTTCACCTTCCTAAAAAGGCAAGAGTTTTTCTCATCACACAGTAAAGAAATCACTTATTGTAATTACTGTAATTATCCTATTATTCCACACAGACACCTTCTCCCATTTGAAAATTATTAACTGCTCCTGGGGAAACCACCTCCCTCTCCCCTATGGACTTCACCTGAGCAGAGTGCAACACCCAGGGCAGTACAGACAGGTAGTTGTTCTCTGTGCCCAGTCACAGATTTATTAACAAAGTATAACATAGAGTAAACTATGTACAAAAAGTTCAGCTGATAGGGCTGATTATAGCTCTAAACTTGGGTGATTAGGTTAGATAAAAATAGCCTTTGTGTTCTATTTTCTAATCTGAAATGTGTCACTTTTAGAAGAAAGGGGGAAAAAAAATGTTGATTTATATCCCTCATTTAGGGAGTGATTAGCTTGTGTTTTGCATTTCTCAGTTCTCGTACTGGGTAATTATTTGAATATATTTTCCTTTGCTCTGATTCTCATGAAGTTGGCACATTACAGGTTTTTGTAATTCTGTTTTCGGTTTGCTTTATTGTTTGTTGGGAGGTTTGGGGTTTTTTTTTAAATAAAATATCTGCTGATACTGCCTACAAAGCCCACAGTATGTGCTGAAGATAGAAGCATTAGTTACGTTAGAGGCAAGTTAGCAAACTTCTAGCAAATCTTCTAGCAAACTTTCCATAAACTCCATGATCCCTACTCCTCCTCAGGGAGAGATGCAAGATGACTACCAGATCACTTAATATTTTGAGGAAAGATGATTTCTGAATCATAATTTCTTAAGCAAGCTATATCCAAATTAAAAGAAAGCTCTCTAAAATGAAAGTTCAATAAGCTTATGTAGCTCTTGTACCAAGAGGATTTCCTCACTGCCTCTTCCTCTAGCTACTCTTACCTTTCACCACAAAAGAGTAACATTTCTTCTCAATATGCAGTAGGAAAAATTTGTCATAATGATTCTTTAGTCACATACTTTTGCCACACTGGTAAGGCCACACTCAGCTATCTCTCTAATTCTGTTGTATTTATATAAGAAGCAAGGTGAAGGAAGAAAAATGTTTAATAATATGTTTTAATATCCTTTCTTTTGACTTCAATTTTCATACTGAGTTTGCTTGCATGACAAGGGATTGCTACTGGTTTTTGCATGTGTACATAGGGATATGTATGTATATATATGTGGCTTTGTTTCTAAGAGTGAAAAATCTGTTACAGGTGATCTGGATTCTGCATGGAATTGAAGCTGTTTCTTCACCTTTAAGGTTGGTTTGTGTGTTTTCAATGTCATAAATTGGCATTTTAAAAAGCATATTGGCTCTAAAAGATTTGTTTTACGTGCATTTCTCTGCTCCAAGGCATGATATTACTTAGCTGGATATCTCTGTAACTAAGAGAAAATGCCTTTCCAGATGATCAAAATGGTGGTAATTTTCATGTCCATGTTTCAACCTCCACCATCATTTAAGTTTCTGTCTTTACATAAACCTACTACATCATCTTCTCTGCCTCTAGCCAAAGCACAGATGTGCTTCCAAGAGTAAATTTTAGCTGTAGGTGGTATAGCTAATTCCCATATTGGATAGAACATCGGATACTGTATGATAAGGTTCCCGATGAGGTGTACAAGAGAAAAAACAAAACCAAATTAGAAGTGGTGCCTTAAACATCTCAAGTATTTCAAAACTTTTTGACAAGTGGGAGAGGAAATAAAGGGAAGAAGAAACTTTACATACCTTTACAGGAGAAGACCTTAACAGATATTGAATTAATTTACCTCATAGAATTATTAAGTCCAGAAGCCCAGACTTTCAATGGTGACTGAAATTTCATGTGTTTTATGCTAAAGTATTTTTGGTCTGTCTTTTAGACCCTGGAAATTACTTAATATTATTTTTAATTACCATTCTCTCTACACGGAATCACATATAAAGTTATTGACTGTTGAAATAACGAGGGAATAATTTATAAATTTTGGCATTCTATATTTTTGCATTTGACTTTGTCTTGAGTGACATCATTTTATTAGAAATATAACAAAATATTTTTAGTCCTCATTTGAAGATGACATTCAATGGTCAATAGAGGATCCTTGCTGAGTATGTTTTCTTAGCATGCATCAGTAAATGCTGACAGAAGGCCTCCCACAGTGCTTGGTACTTCTAAAAATCATCGTTTACTATTTTGAAGTTTTCTTTAATGATCTGAAAGTAACCAGAAAATCCAGAATATGAGAACTTGTATCTAATACAAAAATGGATGCATTTGTCAAGAGCCATGAGAATGAGCTCATTGCATTACACTCAGTTTATTACAT
Source organism: Sclerurus mexicanus (assembly GCA_013396755.1). NCBI lineage: Eukaryota > Metazoa > Chordata > Aves > Passeriformes > Furnariidae > Sclerurus > Sclerurus mexicanus. Next base: position 1,587,330 of record VWZF01001527.1, on the reverse strand, counting down.
AAAATGTGAGTCTCAGTGTAGCCAAGTGGAAGGCATTTATAGGAAAAAAGAAACAGACATTTCCTACAAAATGAAGAACCATACTCTAGGCAGCAACTGCAAAAAAAAAAATCCAGGGAAAACAGCACAGGCCCAATAAGTTCCTCTAGAAAGGCTAATGTGGTTCGGAAAGTTATGTTCAAGCAGGGAAGCAATGAGTATCTTTTAACTGAAGTAATTTTACTTGCAATATCTCTCTTCTGAGATTTTAAAAAAGATTCTGCTGCCTGTTCTTGTTCTTCTTTTAAAGTGCATTGATAATCCAGAAAACAGGTCAGCAAGGATCATAGAAAAATAATCAGACTCTGGAATATGACTTAATTCGTGACTGCAATGTAGAAATACCTCTTTGCTTTCTTTCTCACTTATGACAGGCTAGTATTACACTCAAAGTATTTCTGAGGCAGCTATGAAAGCTGATTTTTATTCCTCTCATTCACTTAATAAACATAACTTCACAATATAAATCCATGTATTTTATTGTGAAGCACATTTCTTAAAAGAAAGTTGTCATTGCTTACTTGTTTAAAAAACACAGTTTTGAGGACTATCTGAAAAATCTCACAAATTTGATCATATCCATTGAGTATTTCTGGCCTGAGAGTGATGATGTTCTTGAAATGATGTCATTGTGCAATAATATTGAACACTTAATGTTGAACTCTCTTCATATCAAGGCATCCTTGGGTAACACTGATTTGTTGCATGTTGTATAAGAGCATATGAGAACTTTGACCAGAAGTATTCAAATTTAAGAAACAATCAGGCCACAGATGGCAGTTAATCTAGTCTTGGACTGAATTAATTGGTTTCATAATTGGATACACATGGAGCTCTTTAAACATTAAACAAAGGGCTCTTAGCTATCTTTAACATGAGAAATTAAGACTGTTTTAACCAAATACTTTGAAAACTGAGAATGACAGGAGAGTGTGTGTCATAAGGAAACAAAATCTCAGAATTCTGTGACTGTACTTAGCTCTGCAGAGACAAGAAACAGCAAAGATGAGAATTGGCAAGTTTGGTTAAATTTGAGAAATGTTTTTTAACTGCACAGAGGTAGGAAACTTGTTACTGTTATCCCTTCACTGGGCACAGAATTAGCTTAAATGTTTGAGAGAAAATATGTTTTATCCATTTCCCCTACACTTCACCAACTGATTGTCCACATATGAATATGAGAGGGGAGGAGTTTTACTTTATAAGTGCACAACCTTTCTTGTGCTGGAGCATGCAAATCTTGTTGAAGCTCTGACATATCTACCCAGGGAGATCTATGGGGAGAATAGTGAAAAACAAGGTGAAAACTCGGTAGCTGTGGTAAAAGAAATCTGATAAGCACCAGGATACCAGTGAGTGAGGATTTTGCACTGGTGAATTTGTACACTTGCATAGCACTCCATACGTAACATTACTTGTGCATCACAGCAAATTGACCTGGACTGGTTTCCTGGACTGGCCAAGTCTGTCCTAGCTCATCAGGTGGTTTTGGGGAGATAATTTTTCACATTTGCACCAGTTTCTGTCTGTCAACCTACAGAGCCATACAGAGCTACACATAACTTTCCTGGCAGCTGACCAAGCTCTTGCCTTCCAGGCAAGACCTGGTAAGGCTACACCAAAAAGAAAAGCACCTCCACTAAAAGTCCTAATATCCCTAAATACACAGTGAAAACTCTGATACTTAGACTAGATATTATTCTAGCTAGTATGTTCTCCCTATCATTTCCTTTCCTAGAAGAGAAATGCAAGATTTTCTAAAATATAATATTTTCACTGATAAGAAATTCACTGATATTGATCCTAGCAGTAACAAGATGTTATTTCCAATAATCTGTTGCTAATAACCATGCAAAACAGTTGTACAAGGTCAATGTGTAAATGGAGCTGAGATTTATTTTAGAAGTAGCACCCCATGTATAAAAGGAGCGTTCAGAGAGGACAAGGCCACTGCCAAGGAGATTAATGAGTTCTTTGCATCAATGTTGGAGGTGGGAGAAGACAGGGAGATCCTTATGCTGAGCCCTTTATTTCTGGGAGGGGGTACTTGGCAGAGGCATTGTCTGAAATCAAAGGGGCTATGGAACAAGTTACTCAAATAAACATTAAAAATAAATCTCCATGAGTATTCAGTTGAGTTCTAAAAGAATTTCAGATTGAAATAGCTGAATTACTAGTGGAAGTGTATGACCTCTTACAGTTTTTTGGAACATGATGACTGGAGATAAAAAAACTCCCCGGATGGAATCTTCAAAATAAATAAAAAATTGGGAAAACAAACCTAAATCAATACCAAAATTGCTTTGGATTTAAGCTTATTTTCTAAATCTATACCAGTCTCACAGTTCTTTAGGTACAAAGATAAAGACTTGAGCCCACGTACATCACCAGCAACTGATGCTGTTGGCTTCAGACAATCTTAGCACCTCCTTGGACCCTCCAGTCTAAACGACTAGTTGAATCTCACTGGAATCTGTATTAAGGCAGCAACACCTGATTGATAAATGTTGAGCAAAAGCTGATTGTGAGAATACATAAAAGGCTATGAATATGAGAAATAATCTAAATAGGAAGGGCTTATTACAAGGGTATGAAAAGTACTCACTATGAAACCTTGTCAGCTAAATCTGATGAAGTGATGGTACAGCCTTGGCTTGTAACAATATTTATGTAACACTTAAGTCTATGGTTATTTTTTTTTATTTTTAATAGTAAAACATTACAGTTAAGACAGAGTTTCTACCTTAACAAACAAAACATTGCAAGCTCTCACATTCACATTACAAAATCTATTGTTTCTTTAAGCCCAAAACTGTGGAACTACTGAATACAGGAGCCTCTTGGCTTTTCTTTGAAAGAAATTATAAACACAATAGTGCAGAAAAGTTGAAAACATACCTTGATTTAACCCTAAGCAGAAGGGCAAGAAAAAGTGCAAAATGGGAAGTAATAGAATAACGAGACTGGATGAAGAAGGAATAAATCTGAATCACTGTGGCACTGTGCCCAAACTGGAAGGAGCAGGATCCTGGCATTGCTCTGAAGTGCTCCACACCAGTTTCTTAGTCACCCTGCTCTGCACCGTGGGGAGGTATTGCTAGGGAATATAGGTATCTAGCTTCAGGGCAAAAGGTAGGAACTTAAACACTTAATTTTTAAACAAGGGGAGAAAAAGGAAGAAACAAATGTTTGGGGGTTTAAAGGAAGTTGCCTTGCTTAAGGCAGAAAAGATTTTGTTTGCATCTGAATCCAAGAATACCTGGAATGAAAAAGGCTTTTCAAGGATGATCAAACCATGGGAAAGCAATATTATGCATTTTCTTATGATGACCTGCAATAGATCATCTCTGCAACCTCCTTTCCTCAGCGTGAATCCTATGAGGAACTGTTCAGTCTGTCATATTCAGCCTAGTGTGACTTCATTCTTTTATTAGCTGAGGGATGTAGTCCTAAAAAGGAATATTTAATATGAATCTATAATTGTTTTGTTAATTTGATTGAATTGACCTAATACAAAAACAGTCTTTAAAAATTAATGTGAAAATGCCCAATGTAAGAAAATACAAAATGAAGTTTATAAAAAACAGACTTGAAAAATAACATGAAAAAAATTATTCCATGTGTTTGATTTTAAAATCTAAGTATGTAAAAAGCGACAATACAAGAATGTCTTGGTTATGTTGAAATATTTTGCCTTTAGAAAATAGAAATGTTATTTTCAGTACTTTTGCAGCACTAGTGAGATTGATTAAAATCATATGAAAAGATACCTATTGAGAACCAGCAGACAAAAACCCAAATATTTTAAGAATGCAGTTATATGAAGCGACATAAGGCCACAGCAAACTAAGCCACACAACACTGATCTAGCCAGTAAAAGAGTTGTATTTCAATAACCAGACCCTTTTTTTCAAATTATTTTGTGTCTGAGAAATCATGTTGCTCTCTATTTTGCTGAAAGAGTGGTGAATTTAATCTGCAATGGTCCTTCTTTTGTCTTTCTTCAACTTTTTTTCAATTCAAGATGTTTAGCTTGAAAATGAATATATTGAATTGATAGGACAGGAAGGGAAGGGGACCTGAGTGGGGATTCAGAGCATAACATAAACCACGTGCAATTCAGCTAAAAGAAATGTTATACATAAAATTGGTAAGATTAAGCTTAAAGATGTAATAAAAGTGGTCGTTCTAAATCAAACCATGAAAAGTTCTACTTCAAGAGGCAATAATTCTGCAAGTGATGTTACAGGAAATAACTGCCTTGTCCAAGTGACCAATGAGCCATTCAGTCTTATTCTTAGCACCCATGGTGGATGCTGGTTAGGTTGGCTAAAAAATTGCAGCCTGGAAACTGCAGCTGCAAAGAGGTGCAAAGGACTCAAAAATATGAATTTCTGCAGTAAAAACAAAAACTTGTTACAGGCATACACCTTCCTCCTCACAGATTCAAACACATATCCTCTCCTGGGGAGATGCTCTACTTCCTGGGCAATGACTCTTGGAGCAGTCAGCTTGAGAACTGGGTGTTGCTTATGCAATACTCTCCCTCTCCATTTAGATTGCAACCCTTTGTGGAGAAGGAATCACATCCTGTGATGCTCCATATGTACTGTATCTTGTCCCATGCTCTGTTGGAACAACTTTCATACAGGAAAACCCACCCAGGGTGACATTCCACACAAGGAAGGGTAGACTTGGGGGAAAAAAACTTCCTCCTCAGCTTAAATAGTAATTAAGCTGTAGTCTGCAGCAGAAGTAGCAGTCCTTGTCTTATTTAGCTTTAGCAAGTTCTTAACTAGGTTAATTGTAAAAGTGATTCATGAAGACAGTAAACACTTCTTTGTCTTTTCAAAAATAACATAATTTTGGATAACCAGCGCATGCTCTGATGGCTGGCTCAGTATTTCATGTCTGTCTCTAATATTAAGCAGCAATTAGTGATCTATTCTCTCTGGGTTTAATAGCAGTATATTTTCAGCTGCAGAGTTGCTCTGGTGATGGCAGACTTAAATTACTTGGCCACATGGGAAACTTTAGAGAGAGTGAGTGACATTACTCAGCTGTGTGGAACATATGATAACAGTTTAAATGGAAGGAAAAAAACAGCCATATTTGATAGATGGTGCTATGGAGACATCACTTAGGAGTATATATCGGATTTTACCTTCCCTTGAAATTTAATTTTAATAGTCAAATAACGACATGTTAAAACAGCAGTCTAATCTATAGAAGAGTAATTTGTTATTTTTTGGCATTTCAAGCCGACTCCTTTCACTTACACACTTTTTTCCTGCCAGGCTAGTCCTGTAACATAGGATAAATCAGACTCATAAGAACACTTTGAGAATAATAAATGTTTTAAATTAGTACTGAACAAAAGTTAATATTCTACTTTTTTAATAAGATAACACCTGGAGTCTTTCAGATAGTTGCATATTAAATTTTGATTTCACCTTACAAGCCTGTGTTGTTTAAACCCCCATTTTTTTCTACCTGACTGAAATGTAGCTCTGCTTTGAGGAGTGATTCTGTTAAATAACGTGATTTTACTCTGATCAAATATGCTCAGCTCACCATGGAAGTTCTAGATCTTGTTTTTCTAGCTCTAAGGTTTTGTCTAAATGTAATGCAGCCTTCATACATGTGTTCTTTTGCACAGCAGAGAATGAGTGTGATGAGACCATGGCCCTTTGACCCCAGTATCACCAGACCCTTAGTCTCTAAACAGTAATAAACAAAGACTTGAAAATAACCTATGAAAATTTCACTGTGCATTCTAAAATGGTACAAAGTAACAGCTCTATTCATGTTTTAGTTACTCATGTTAAACCAAGTGCATTTATTTTATAAACATTTACTGTAGATTTTTATTATAATGCTTGCTTGCTATAAACAAGGCTAGGTTGATGCATGGAAGTGACATCTCTATTTAACTATCTCACTGATATAAGTAGACAGGACATGAAGAATATTGGTGTTCTTGAAAGCCTGCCTGCTTTTTGCTAAGTTAATTAGATTATGTGATAAGAACACATCCACTCAGATACAAACTTTGTTTTACCTATTTAGATGCTTGCAGCTTTAAGACCACTAGTGCTGGAACATAAGAATCATTCTCCCACTTTTTATCTTCCTATACAAAGTACAAATATGTCTGTAAAAAATGGTCATCTGCCTGCAATAATCATGTTTCATGTACTTAGAATTAGGTCAATAACAGGGACACAGCACTGGCTTGGTTGGCTTAGCACTGCCTTTCCATCTGAGGATAGCTTAATTTCATGAATGTCCTGGTACTTTTCTCTAGGTAGAGAGATTAAAGGATGTTCTGGCTAAAAAATGTTATTGTACACTTAGAAATTCACCTTGGATAGCTTTCTATTAACCTGTGCAAACATACAGTTGTGCACCTATGTTGAAGGGTAGTGGTAATCAGCTAATGCTGATGAGATTCATAAAACCAGCCCCTGTAATTAGGAGACAGCAGTATTTTTAATCGTATATTCTGCTGAAATATATGTGAATATGTGTGCTGTCATTTTTGGGGTTGTCCTGTGCAGGGGCAGGAGCTGGACTCAATGAGCCTTGTGGGTCCCTTCCAACTCACAGTATTCTATCTACTCTGAGATTTCGGGTGCAAACAAGTGCCATTTCATTCTTCATCTGTAAGATATTAGACATGAAATTATAGTCTCTACATAGATCACCATTTGTAGGCTATTTTGAATTTTATATGAGCACAGGAAGATAAGATATCTAAACCTGAAATGCTTGCAAATCTTACTTCTTCCTGGTGATCCAAAAGCCAGTGAGCAGACCTGAAGCTGCCTGACCTTCTGTCCTGTTAAAAACCTCATCCTTTCACCTGTGTGCAAAAGGGAAACTTCTCCAACTGTTCCTATTAGAGTCTGAGCTTTCATTTTCCCTTCATTTCCCTTAATTTTCATTTAGACATGATGATAATCATGTTAATGATTAATTTGTTAATTTGTTTGATGCTAATTTGGGGGTTAATTTTCAAGGTTCACAAGGTCCCTAACTCAGATGTCAGCAACATCTAGATTTTAAACATATATTTGTGTATCTTCACACTGACTGAGGTTGTCATGAAAATTCAAAGTCTAAACTACTAGATTAGGGTTAATCTTTTTACCTGGGCTGTGCTGCTTGCCACAACAGGCAGGGAAATGATAGATAATGACCTGGCTCCCTTCTCACAGCATTCTTGCTGTACTGCACTACAGCTGGTCCAGCTGCTTCTGATGAAGGAAAAAGAATTAGCTGTACATCAAACTTGGAATAGCAGAGGTATCTGCTGTCTGTATTTGCAATCTAATATTCACGTTAGTTACTAAATAACCGTTGCTCAGTTTGTTAGACTCTATATGTAAATGACCATGTTAGTGTTCACGGTGATATGTCTAGTGTCAATAATTTTACTCTTTTATTTTGTGTTGGAGTATACTTTTCAAGTATCAGTGATTACCTGCAATAGTCATTCATAAAGCTATCACATAATTCATCATTTAACCCTTTCTGTTTTACCAAGACACTGACAATTTCAAGGTTTACAAATTGCACCTATGGAGAGAAGGAGCTCATTACTTCAGGATACATTCACTGCCAGATAGCATCTGCAGAAAACTCACTACAGGGCTTTGACTGTTCGAGTTAGACTGTCTTAATTACACTTTATCCTTGGCCCCAGTTTCCACAAGGCAGTACTTATGTGACAAAGAACCAGGCAGAGCTGTCTGTACCGGAGTGAATTTCACCTTTAGGGATTAATTATAAAGAGAGTTTGGTGATGGACAATTTTGCAATGTTTCACTAAGATAGCTAAATGTGTTCAAAAAATTAATTCAAAATGTCAGATTTTTGATGGGGTTATGGTATCAAACTGTAAGCATCTGTGACTATTTTGATTTCTCTTTACCCCCAAATTAATATGAGATGAAACATACAGGAAGAACAGCAGTATTAATTCCTGTAGCTTCAAGCAAAATTGTACTGGACTTTGCCTTCAGAATCATTTCTAAGTAACTGATGCTCTGATCCCATAAAAATTAGCTAGGACAGGCAGCTAAAATTAACTAAATCAAAACTATCTCTCACTGCTCCAGCTTCTGTCCTCAATGAGCTTTGGAGTTTTGATCCAATCCATGTTCAGAAAAGTGGTAACATTTCTATAAAATCAAATACAAATCCATATAAGAAGTAACCTCTTGTCTTGGAAAGTAATTTTCATAGAGGAAAAAAAAAGTACCGTTAATGCAAAAGTAACATCCCTAAAGCTTTGATGAAGCAGGATTCTTGGGTTACCTGGTTGAGTTATATGTTTGGAAAAATGAAATATCTCAAAGGGAGGGATTGGTTTGAAACTAGTCTCTACAGCATATCTGATTTCTAGGCAGTATTTTCAGAAGAACTAGGAGTTCAAAATCTAAATGACTATAAAAATTCAGTGGGAAATGCTTTCTTTCCCCTTTCCTCCACCCGCTCCCTGAAATCTGCCCACCAGCTTTGTTAGTTTTGCTACTTCTTTTTTTCTTTCATGCCTGGAAAAGTCTCCCAAACAGCAGTTACCTTGAAATTGCAACAAAAAGTATGTTAAATTAGCAGAACGAGGGAGGGTGGTGTAGTTCCTTCTCCACTCTTTATTTAATCATAGACATCTCAAAATAAAACTCTTCAGAAGCAGGGCATTTGTGTCCCTACAAAACTGATTCATGTCACATAACCTCAGGGATTCAGTTAAACACTATTCATTTAAAATTCCTGTGTGTTGAATTCATTAAGCTCAATTAGCTGTTTTACAGAAGTCACAAAGTTTATTTTTATGACTTTTTTTTTTTTAAAAAAAAAGTGTGATCCGCCATCTGTTCCCAAAGTTTTGTTCATTACAGTGGAAGCAGAACTGATCTTCAGGGCTGTACTCTACAAGCAATCCCTGAATATGTCCTTCACCCATGAAAAAAAAGAACATCTCTATGAAGTTCAGAAGGAAATATCCACCACGTAAAGTTTGCAGTAGAAGCCAATGAATGACAGATTTTTTAAGCCAGTCTCACGGAAAAAAAAATACTGGGTGGTATTATTAGTTTGAAACTGATGCATTCTATCCAAATAAGGTAACATTTTAGTTTGTGTGGTTTTGACAATGACTTCCCAGAGTTGTCTTGGGTTTTGCCATTACTTTGAGGCAAGGCTGACCATTTTTGTTGCTGTTTGGAAGGCCAGTGCAAGTAAGAAACCCAAGGTACTCACAACAGATGCAAGGTGAAGAAGGTGGCAGCCAGGAGACTAGTAATCTACTGCTTGCTATTTATTGCTGGCTGCCATGATGAAAAGCTAGACAAAGAAATACGTTGCCTTTTCACCTCCACTTTCAGTCTTGCCATTCTCCTGAAAAGCTCCACTGAAAGGTGTAAGGGCTCCATTCCCAAATAGCCCTGCCTCCGACAGTATACACAGATACACAGAGGGATTAATGAGTGGGGAATGTCTTCTCGTTCATGTTCGGAGTTGAAACTCTGACACAGTATTGCTGCTAACTCTGCTCATATTCTAGAACAAGAAAAAAATCGGGTGTATGTGGGGTGACATGGCTCTTTCCGGCATTGTTCTTTCAACCCATATGGGGGAGCGAGGGGAGAAACAATATTGTCTTGTCTTTTCTATGGCCTTATGAAATCCTGTTTTCTGTCACAACCTGGAAATAAGTACACAAAATGTAATTTCTTGCTGAAGTAACACTGCCTATAAAGACTGTTATGAGAAGGGGAGTGTGAGGGAGGAGAAAGCATTGAAAGACACACCAGGATCTGAGAAAACAGCAAGATCTTGATTTTTTTAGTCTGGGGAGTTAAAGACTGCTAATTGCTCTTTTGCATGGGTAGCAATTGTCACATTAGACTGGTATGGAGGGATGTGTGTGTTGTGCTGGAGGTACAACCTGAAGGGTGACTGTGTGCGGAGCAGCACAGCCGCGCGTCCAAGGGATTGTCAAGTGCTCCGAGTAATCCAATCTGACGTTTGTGTGTTAACTTTATTGCAGTTACCTTAATCTGACTTTAGTTCTGAAGTCATTCGTAGGCTGATAGTAAGCCTTCTCAGGCGTGCTCCCAGATACTGAACTAAACTGACTTGGCTCCACTTACCACGCTCGTCTTTTCCAAAGGGAGTGGGGGGATCTCGCTGGGCGACGCCAGTCCCCAGCAAACCTCCCTGTCCGGCTCTACATGATCAGCACCCCCATAAAAAGTGGGCTGAGGGCAAAGCCGTGGGAAACAGACTGGTGAACCGAGCAGCAGCTCAGAGAACTCTGAAAGCCTGCGCCCGGGGTGGGTGTGTGAGGCTGGCTCGGAGGTGCCCGGGGCAGGTGCGGGCGAGGGGCTGCAGGAGGCGGCGGGGGCGGCTGAGCCAGGAAGGAGCAGCTCCGGGCAGCGCCCCGGGGCTGCAGGCGAGCCCTGCGCCCGTTCCTGGGTGCTCTGAGCCCTGCAAGGCCTGGGCCTCCGGCAGGGCCGCCCGCGCCGCTCCCTCTGCCCGGGGCGCGGCCCGGGGGCGGTGCCGCCCCCCTCCCTCCCTCCCGGACTACAGCTCCCGGCGCGCCTTGCTGCCGCCCGCCCT